>JANIJG010002708.1:37959-49610 GCA_024611175.1 Megaceryle torquata | reverse complement strand
GGATTATGGGAGAGAACACAGGTGGGTGTTAGTGGGGGGGGGGGTGGGCGGCGGGGGGGGGGGACGGAACTGGAGTGCAACAATAGTGCAACATGGAGAATGTTACCCAAATGTTAGGGATAGTAAATTGAAATCAAAGCTGCAGAGGTTGCTCTTTGAAAGGGGATTCAGGGTAAATATGTGAAAGGTGAATAAGGAGAAGTAGGCAAGGGAAGATAATGGGCCAAATTAGCCTGCAGCTTACATCCATGCATTTACTTTTGCTTGCTCAAGTTAGATTCTGAATCTATTTTCCCTGTTTGACAGTCCTTCGGTTGAATTGCTGCTGGGTGAGTGCTAATAATTGTGAGTGGTATGTAGGGGGAATTAAGGTCTTTGTTCAGGTGAGGTTACATCTGACCCATAGGCAAGCTAAAATTTGTGATTGTAGTTTAAATGCTGTCTCCACATCCTAAGGCTAGTTTGGTTCCTGTCCCCTAACAACTACTGTCTTTGATGTTATTTACCAATGAGAGATAACGGACAGGAAAGAGAAACATTAATCAGTGGAAATCCCCATTCCTGAGATAAAGTTGCATAGAAATTCCTAATACTACCAGAGCAAGCCTTCTTTGTTGATCACAAATCTTTAAAAACCTTGATTCTTACTACATATCTCCCCTTTCCCAAACCTTTATTTCTGGGCTAGCCTCTCTGGGGAAATTTCAGATGAGGTAACACTGCCTGAAATGATCAGCCATAGTAATAGCATAGAGAATGGAATTTTAAATTCCAGACATATATTTAATAACCTTCATTGCTGTCTAAGGGAGCCAAGAATATTTAAAATCAAATGCAGAAGGCCTAATACATAAGATGAATAGCCTGTGAGGTCACAGAAAACAGTTATGATTATCTAGTCTGACCTTTTGAATAACTCAGATCCTGCAGTTTCACCTAATCATCCCTACACCAAACTCATAACTTTTTATTACACTATGACAGGTATTTCAGAAACACACCCGGAAGAGATTTAAAGAATTAAAGTGACAAAGAATCATTTGCATCATTAGTAAGCCGTTCCTGTGGTCAATTACTAAACCTGATTTGCAAAAAATGTTTAAAGAGTCTTTCTCCCAACAAAGTACTCTGATGAAATCAAAGTGATTCACACAACACTGTAGGGCGGTGTGGTTTTCCTTCAGGTATAAGAAGAGCTTCAGGCAGACACATTTAAAGTCTTCATGTTTTGAAATGGCTTCACTAGAAATTCTGATTTTATATTACACTATAACAAAGTGAAATAACAACATCCTAATTTTCTGAATTATTATTTACTAAGACATTTGAATTTTGGGTCTTCATTCAGTCAAAATACAGGTATATTAAATTAAAATACAGGTATATTAAAGGTTATTATTAAAGAGATATTGTATACTCTTAGTTGTTGCAGACATTTGATTGATTACCTTCAAAACTGAACTATTTTTAAATCCCGCCTGAACTTGAACTGAATTGACTTCAGCCCTACACAGAGGATCTTATTTTTTATACAGCATTATAAGCAGATCGCAATTTTCTATCTTTTGTGATCAAGTTAATTTTTTAACTTCCTCCTGGAAAACTGGGTAGATTGAGATTCTTTATATTCTCACCATAAAGTGTTTTTTCTACACTTGTATTCCTTATGGTGGCTTTAAAAAATATCTTTCCAATTTTCAACATCCCTTCTAAACATCTGACTACATTATCACAACAAACACTGAACTATTGGCACTTTTTACTTTCAGGGTATAGTCACTGTGCCATTAGCTTCTAAGAAGCCTCTTAGTCCTCTTCAGTAATGTATTAAGATTTATGTGACCAAACTTAGGGAGCACTGCGTCTCATCCGAAGGATGACTAAAATACAGTGGATGGATGAATCATGCCCTTAAAGTGCTGACTTCTTTTCCCTGACTATCAGTAGAGCCTTGGTGACAGCTCAAAAGCAGACATCAACATGGTAGATACTGAAAGGTAGGATTAATTCCTCTGCAAGAAACGAACAGTCTGAATCAGTTACTGGCTCAGAGACATACAGTTTCCACATCTTTTTTTGTATTATACTTTCAACAATTTTCTTGCCTTTGTATACATGGAAAACATATTCTAAGGTAAAAATGACGACTCATCTGCTCAAGAGTGTTTCAATAATTGATTAATTTTTTTTTTTCCTGTGTTCAGCACTCACTGTTGATAGAGGCACTCAGGCTAAACAGAGGTTAAATAGATTAAATCAATATATTATTTATTTATTATTTTTATATATTACATTCAAGTGTCACCAAGATAGAAAAGATGATTAGAGGTGGATAAGTTTATGTACCATTGAAAATTGTAAAGACACCTCTATTTCTACCTGAACGGTAAGTGAGCACAATCATTTTTTGCCTTACTATTGCTGCTGCCTCACACTGTCACAGTATTTACCTTCCTACATGTGGACACAGCATTTCTGCTGCACAGTAAAACCAGACTCATAAAGCTTAAAAGTTTTTGTCCACTCCATTTTTTTTCTCCCTAACAAGTTGACCAGTAAGCATCCAGGATGGCTGGTGAGTTAGGAAATTTATGATTTGTTCTCATGGAATTGTATAATGGTTTGGGTTGGAACAGAACTCTGAAATCAGCTAATCCAATCCCCCTGCCATGGGCAAGGACATCTTTAGTTAGGTCAGGTTGCACAAAGCCCCATCCAACCTGACCTTGAACGTTTTCAGGTATGGAGCATTTGCAGCTTCTTTGAGCAACCTGTTCATGTGTCACACTACTCTCATTATAAAAAAAAATATCTTCCTTATGTCCTGTTTAAATCTATCCTCTTTCAGGTTAAAACCATTGCCACTTGTTCTGTCACTACAGGTCTTAGTAAAAAGTCTTTTTCTGTAAGCTCCTTTTAAGTAGTGAAAGGCCACAACATGGTCTCCCTGGAGCCTTCTCTTCTCCAGGCTGAAAAACCCCAACTGTCTCAGCCTTTCCTCTTTGGAGGTGTTCCAGCCCTCTGATCATTTTTGTGGCTGTCCTCTAGACCCAGTCCAATAGGTTCATGTCTTTCCTGTGATGGGACTTCTAGAGTCGGATATGGTACACCAGGTGGGGTCTCATGAGAGCAGAGAGAGAATCACCTCACTTGTCCTGCTGGCCATGCTTCTTTTGATGCAGTCCAGCATATGGTTGGTTTTCTGGGCTCAACTAGCACATTACCTGCTCATGTCCAGCTTTTCATCTACCAGTACACCCAAGTCTGTCCTCTGCAGGGCTGCTCTTCACCCATTCATTCCTCAGGCTGCATTGATATTGGAGATTTCATTGAACCAGGTGCAGGACCTTGCACTTGGCCTTGTTGAACCTCATGAGGTTCACATAGGCCCATTCGTCAAGCCTGTCAAGTCCCTCTGGATGGCTTCCCATCCCTCAAGCCAATGAACTGCACCAAATATCTTGGTGCCATCTGCAAACTTGCCGAAGTTGCACTCAATCCCACTTATACGTCTCTGATAAAGATATTAAATAGTACTGTTCCCAATATAGACCCTCAAGGGACACTACTTATTATTAGTTTCCGCTCAGACATTGAACCATTGTAACTCTTTTTATGTGGCCATCCACCAAATAAACTACTAAACATCTCACCTACATCATTGCCTTATGGAATCTATGACTAAAGCACTGCACCACATATTTGCCTTCTCACCTTTTGTCTCTCATTGAAAAGTCTGGAAACTGGATCTGTTTCTTAATATTCAAGTGCCTAAAGCAACAGGACTTTCCTCCAGGGCCTCTAAATTTATTGGGATGAATAAATAGGTAAATAGTGTTCACTGTGACTGATAACACACTTTACAGTCATAATGCTCTTAATTGTCAATAAAGGAAGAGTTGAGATCCCATATTGAGTAACTTATTCCTCACTGGACTTCTCCATACCCAGAGAAATTAGAAGAATGGATGTTTGGACAGGATCTGAGCTCATATCAAAAAGGTAAAAAGCTGTATGGCTCACACTCTTTTGTCCTATACAGTCAGCTTGTCTCCATCACAATTAAAGCCTGTTTGTCTTTCATATCACAAGAGAATTATTACTTTGTCCCATGCAAAAAGGGCTATATTGTGTAGTAATAATGGGAATACATATAATTTTTTTTTGAATCTTTAATCATTTCAAGTATGGAGTACAATTTATATATTTCCATTTAATTTATTTTAAAATAACTTACTTTCAGGGTTGCTAATTGTATTAAACATATAAAAAATATGGAATTAAACAATCAGACCATTTGCTTTAGTCTAGCTGATGTCATAGTGTTGGGTCATAGGCTGGACTTGATGACCTTAGAGGTCTATTCCAGCCTCAGAAATTCTGTGTTTCTGTGATTCTGTGATTATGTTCTTTAACAGCAGTTTCAACCTAAGTCATGGGTTAAATGGTGCCCCATGATAATATTTCTTCTTTCTTTATATTGTTTATTATGATATTTTCTAAGTCTACCACTCTTGTTAGACTAGTATATTCTATTTTACACAAAAAGTTATTATTTTCCAATTTCTTCTGACAATATGTTTAGATAAAAGAAATGAACAATTTAGAGCTGAAAATTCAGAATTTTCCTCACTTTAGTAGATATTTCATAGCAAGGAGTGTAAGAAATTGGTGTTAAGAGCAGGATTTTGAGATACTGTTAAAAGCAGTTTACAGTATTACAGATTATAATGATCTTCATATCTGGTATGTATGACTCAGGACTTCTAGAAAAGCCAGACATTGCAGGAGGTGGAGCTGGGTGTGATGTCTTAGGGCATCTCAGATGGCACTAATATTTAGATAAGTGCTGGTCCTCTCCTTTAGGAGGAGTTGAGTTGTTCTCTATGGCCCATTGACTGTGTTAACTGAAACTTCATTAACTTTGACAAGAGACTAGACACCTAATGGACAAGGAGACATCTACATTTAAATGACTTATTCTGCAAACTGAATTCTGTCCTTAGCCAACAGTGGTTGTCTAGGCTTCCAGTGTTGAAAATAAAGCATCACCTCCTTAGGTAATTGATGCAGTCTAGACCCTACGACTGACCTCCTACAGATGCCTTGTTTACATATACATACTTTAATGTGCCATGGGAGCAATATGTAGTCATGACAGTAGAAAAAAAGCCTTTGACAAGAAATACTATGTTTACCTTAGTGAATTTTTATTACAACTGTGCTCAGAAGATGATCAGCAATATAGACATGCATAAAGATTCCCTCTACAGCTGTAATTCCACCCTTCTGTGACTTTGACTTATGATGCTGCCTTTTAATTACATAATCACATTTCAGAGGTGTGTTGTGAGGAAGAGACGCAAACAGAGCCTAGTTCTTAAGGGTAGTATATGGATGTCTTAACTAAAAGGCTATGGTTTCTCTTTAGGCAATTCCTTACTCTTATCTTCTGCATTGCCTCTACATTTACTCATAAATGAAACAAAAGTTTTGTGAACAAATATTCTTGTCTGTGCCACCTTATTGGTCTTGAAAATAATTTTTTTCATTATTTTTAAAGTAACCTCTTCTAATAATGTAACATAAATGTTTTAAACTTTTTATCAATAACCATAGTGAGTTATTGTTTCATATCTATAGCACTGAGATTTACCACTTGAGTTAGAAGTGACTAGAAGTTATAGGAGTTCAGCTTTCCTGTTGTGGGACATCCCCCAGCTAGAAGGAATATCTGGTGCAGGACATCACAGTAGCCAGCAACTGAAAGAAGGAGAAATCACTGGAAAATAACTCAATCTTTGCTTTCATGAAATGGAGTTAAGGTTGTTTTAATTAATACATAAACACTGTGAGAGGACAGATCATGTTCCTGTGCAGTATTGTTCAGTGTGTGGTCCTGCCAGGCACAAAAAAACCCCACTTTTAAGCATGATTAAGTTATGCTTCTAAAAGGTTTATAGGTAGGCTAAGTTTTGGGTTGCTTTGTATTATTATTTTTTTTAATATCAGGGATAGCAAAAAACAATTATTCTTCTAGTGATTTCCAGCAAAAATTTTAAATTTTTATGGTCATCATTTAAGTATTTGTAATAATTTGTGTGTAGGAGTGAAACATGTCATCCTCTAACTTACCATTGAAAAAAACTACACAAATACTGTTTAAACATTTTAGATCGAAGGTCCATCTGCAGATGACACCAATTTCAGGGAATGACTTATTTTGCTTTAAATTGTTAAGAAAAAAAAAAGTAATAGTTTATGTTAAAAAGTTGTAGATGTGTTTTTACTGCAGTTTCAGTCTTGGTGTGCTCATATGAGACATCTGTCATTCCAGTATAATTCTTCTGAAGACAACAGGGCAGGTGGATTATACATGTTTTGAAATTGATGTGGACTTTGTAACTCCTGAATCTAAGAAGCCTGAAGTTGGAATTGAATCACATTGAAATGTACCTAACATACAATACTGCAACTGTAGAAATAAAAGCATAGCCTTTTATCATCTTCTGGGTGTAAAAGAATTTGTAAGATTTGGTACTAAGGGGTAGCAGTGCTATGCAGTCTCATTACACAGCACATTTTAGAATATTAACTTCTTTCCAACTGCTGCATCTTTATTTAAATCCACTACTGCATACCAGATTTTGCACTTTGCAAGTGTTGCTTTCTATAGAAACCATCACATCATTGTTGGATGCTAAGGATTGGTCCTGCAGAGCAACAAGTAAATCACGCAAATGCAAAAGTTAACAAAAGCTGCAGTACAGTTTTCTGGAAAAGAGGGCTTCATTTCCTCATATTGCTTTATGAGGGGGTTGCTGAGTTGCTTCGCTGGTGTCATATTGCTGTCTAAATCACCGAAGAAACTTACATGTGATGTCACCATTTAGCCTTTCTATGAGGCATCCAGTTACTATGAGAATGGAGAACTAAGGAATGGCATGGGGAAAGGGGAAGAAAGTAGTACAACAGAGGTTTAAATTTGTCACTATCCAGTCATTCAAAAATATACAATACATACTTTAAAACAATTTTGCCTCAAAGTTGTTTGTGTTGTTTTGTTTTGTTTTTTTTTAAATACTGGCTTAATCCTTGCTCCTCTGAAACCACCTCCTCCTTTTCTCCCAGCTTAAACCATCTATTACGTGTCATAAAACCTCTTTTAAAAAGCTCTTTCTAAATAGGGACACGCACAGCAATCTTGATTTAATATTCTTAGTGATCTAAATGTTATTTGGCTATTGGCATGAAACTGCTGACTCCTAACAAAAGTCATGCTCAGGCTGGACAATCTAGATTGTATAAAGGATTGACAAAAGAAGAGTATCACTAAAGAATTATATATTCTAGTTTTTTACAGACGCAAATGATAGCATATGTAAAAGAGAAAATCTAAAATTAAAAACAACCTTGAGATGTAAGTAAACCTTGCCCATATGTTAGTCATAAAATTCATAAATAAAAAGCTCTGAATTCAGTTTTAAAATTAAAAAGATGTCTTGTATAACATTTTATTGCTCTAGGGTTATAATAACTTTCCTTCAAACTATGTTAATGTTTGTCTTCTGTCTTAGAATGGACTCCTGAACCACAGCCTGCTATAAGTAACACTATTATTTCTTAGAAATTAAAGTGTTTAGTAAGAATTGATTTTCCTAGCTCCTCCTTATGCCTTTCATCAGATCTGGAAAGCTCTTGCTATTTATGCACTGAAATTCTCTCTAGAAGACCTTTCTAGAACTTACTAAACTTTTTTTTTAATCTGATGTAGGAGTCTTTTAGAAACTAAAAAAAATATATTTTAAGATTTAACAAATTAATTCTACAAGAATATATTTGTGCTTTAATTTAAATATGGCTTAAAAATGGTTATTTGTGAAAGTGTGATGATTCTGTCCAAAAGAAGCTGAAGTCCAAAATCCTGCCTCATAAAGTTGTTGTTAACCTAAACCCAAATACTTTCTATGAACAAATGGACATGACAGAAGGCTAAGTAGGTAATGGCTACAAAAGAAGCATAAGTATGTAACGAAAAATATTCTCATCTCTTAATAGGCTAGAAATATTAGTGTTGATTTGTGTTCTCTAAACCCATTCATTCATTCATTCAACACAAATGTGTTTGTAAAATGTATATTGTGTCACTGCTGATGTACACCTTTGATCTGTTGCTGGTTTGTTGTCACATGAAATCTTTCATTGTTGAATAAGTATCTTACTAATAAGTATTTTCAATAGTGCTCTGCCATCGTTGACTGGATAGCCCAAGACTAGATCTCATTTTAAGAAGCTTACTCTGTCCATTTCTTCCTGGATGGTTGCCCTGGGGATACATGGCACTTGTAATCATGTTGAGTAATTTTGTTGGGCTAAAATGTCTGAAAAGTCTAAAAAGATAACAAATTTATGAAATTAAGGCTGATAAAGAGTGAAAAACTGACTGCAATAGGGTCAACCCCCACTCCCTTGCAAACTTTAATTATCAGATTATAACTTGTCTGTGTTTAAAATATGGACCTTTAGATCTCTGCTTAGTGAATGTTTAATATGCACTTTATGCCATCTCAGTAGCAGCCTTCCAGATTTACTGGCGAAATCAAATTGCTTTTGTTGGCAAAAAATTTTATAGTCTATGCAAAGAAATGAATCCTAAGGAACTCAGTGACATTTATTTTGACTTGCTAAAGAACAACATTTGAAGCATGAAGATACATTTTCCTGAAAAGTCACAAATCTTATTTTCTGTTACTTAAGTAAAAGCATCTAAAGGATAAACACAGTGTGAAAAAAGCTAAAAGAGCTTTGAAGAAAAGTAACACATGCCTACAAAAGAGTGTTTCATCAGTAGGGAAGCACTGTGTCTGCTTCATTCAGCTCAACTTTACTCAGTGCTGGGTCATATCATATCATGAACATTACACAAGACATCAGACACCAGGATACACCAGTGAGCACTGACAGAGTCTCTGCCTGCATTCCTCCACTTCCCTGCATGTGAGCACCCCGAGGTCCCATCATTTATTTGGAAGAATAACCTTCCTCCTCATACTCTGCCAAGGTTAGTCTGCTCCCTTCACTGTCCCATCCACACAGACAAGTGCTACGTACAGCTCAACAGCCCCCATCCCAGGTTGCTCACACTTCAGCTGCATCTGCCCTACTGCTGCCCTTGTGCCTAGAAGAGAGAGCTGCCTTCTGCCCTTGCTGAATCCTCTCCTTGTCCTGCCCATGAAGCAATGGCAAAAGGATCTCTTGTTTTTTTCTGAGCACTGCCTAGTTTTGTGTGTGCCTAAAGTGAAAGAGGGAAAGGGAAGCTTGCTGATAAGCTGTGGAAGGGATAAGCAGAATCTGGCCCTCAGACTGTGAATCTGACTTATGTCTTACATAATACATGCCAGAAAGGAAGTACAGCCCGAGTCTGTGTACAAAATCAGATTCAGTGAGGAAAAAGCCTCAATAAACAGGTGCCACTTCTGTTACTACTAGGACTTGGTGGATGCTTCTTTTCTACAAGTCTTTTTGTCATTTTTTGAAACAGAAATTATATGGATATGTTGATATACATATATAATTTTTTAAAGCCTTTTTTATATACATATGTTTATACATTTACACATTATGCATGTGTATGTATATACATATATATGCTTTGTCATATGGCCCTCATCCTTGTAACCCGAAAGACTTTGTAGATTCTGGTGCTTTCTCTGAAAAAAATTCAGGAGATCAATTTTGACTTCCCTGTAATAAGAGGCTTTTTAAAATCACAGCTGAAAGTCTTTCTCACTGTTAACTATAACATCTCTGCATGTATGTACCTGAAACATTTAATTCCATGACTACACAATGACATAGATTCTAAAACAATGGCAATCATCTATATCCAGGCAGGATTTTTAAATAACTGCTTTCTATGAGCTGTAGATGCAGCTGGGAATATTATAATATCATCTTCAGAAATGGCTTTCATTTAAAGTATATCACACAGGGCAAAAGCTAATAAAATAAAAATGTGCTGGAGTCCAAATGACTGTCCTCCTATTTCTACCTATAGAATAAAAAATAACCTAGTCTCAATCGTGTTTAATTCTCCACCCCTCTACTGAGCTAGACATTTATGTCTGCCAGTAAACTCAACAACCAAAGAATAAGAAGGGAACAGAAAGGCATAACATTACAAATGCTGAACTCAAGGTTGTTTGACTCAGTATTTGCTTAGTGTCTGACAAACAAAGAAAATACTGGAAACACAAAATATGACAGCTATGGCTAAGAGACAAAATATTTAATTTGACACTTTGTTTAAATCAATGCATTTACAGTTCACTGATGTACCTGGCAGCCTGATTCACCAAATATACAGGGTCACATTTTGCTCTTCCTTTTTCCACTGAAAATCTCTAGTGAAATCAATTAATTTCCATGAAGTTACTCTAAATTTAGATGTTACTCTAAAGTTAGATGACCTCAACAGACAATGGATAAAACTACTTTAGTAAAGAAACAGAACAAAACTGAAGATGACTATGAAGATAATTCAGATGTTGTTCTCTTTGGATTGTACATCTTACTGCAAGTTCTTCACCTATTGGAGTAGGTATTGCAATATCATTTCCCATCCAACTTAGTTTCAGTCATTTTAGCTTATCCTGTGAGAAACATGAAAGAATATTTATACACCTTTAAAGGATTTTCAAACTCTTTGGGGAAAATCAGATCTCTCAGAATTCCTCTTATTGCACAGATTTCTTTAGCTAGTGCAGAAAAAACTGCAACACAGCAAAGCAGTGATCTGAGTATGAATGCCAAGTAGTAAGCAAATCTATGACTGCAGCTAAAAGGAAATAACTTTTGCTATCTACAGCTACTTCCTTAATTTTTAATGTTTTTAAACCTCTTTTAAGATTCATAGTTGATTCTTGTCAAGGACATATTCTTCCTTAATTGAAATACTCAGTTACTGATTTTCTAGACTGAAAATGAGAGCTATCCTATATTGTGTATTTGATTTTTTTTCCCTCTCATAACATAATGGAGGTAAAAATCATGTTTGTTTGTGCTGCATCTTCTTCCCTACTGATGCTTCCTCTTCTCTTTGCCCAGTCCCCTTTCTAGCTGTATTTGCTCATCAACAGCAAATCTATTTTTAAGAACTCTCTGCCAGAAAGGGGAGTAAAGAGAAAAAAAAAAGAACATGGATAATCTTAATATTCAGGGCTGCATGAAACTGTGGAATGAGGTGAAATAAGAGGGGAAAGGGATGAGTATATCTATCTGTCAGTGGTACTAAGTAGGATACGAACTTCACCTTCCTTGTCTTATCAGTAAATCTGTTTGAAAAGCATTTGTAAACCTCTGGTGTTCACAGTATCAAAGGTTTCCTATTGACTTTTCCTGTTTATCTCCTTACAATATAAGGACTTACAATAATAGAACTTCTGTGGGTGCCACAGACATGAAGACATCCTAACAGAGTTAAGCAAGAACATTTTACTTCTTCAGGTACTTTCTTTCCTTTCTCCTAATATAAAGTTTCAGATATAGCTGTGGTTGAAGAACTCCAAAACTTAATTCTTTATGGCAAAAGAGGCAAAGAACCATGCTAGCTTCATCATAATATATATATATTAAACATGCTAGAGAAGCTC
>JANIJG010002708.1:0-37859 GCA_024611175.1 Megaceryle torquata | reverse complement strand
AACATGCTAGAGAAGCTCAGTACAAACCCTTAAAAAAAAATTATATATTTTATAAAGAATGCTGGTCCTTCTGGACTTGAACAAAGAGTGATTCTTGCTCAAGAGTAGACCTAATGCCATATAAGATGCTCTCAGTATCTATCCTACCTGGCCTTCAGCTGGCATTCTGGATAGCATATGTATACCACAGCTCCCAGGCTGTGGGATCTAGATGACCAAGTAAGTGCCTTAGAGACCCTAAGTAAATAGGTAGACAGGGGTAGGAAAATGCACTGTAGCCTAAAAGCCAGTCTCTGGACCTCTCACAGGCAGTATTGGGTGCCAGTAGCCAGTGAATCCCTGAGGACATGTAATCACCTGCAGTATAGACATAGGGATTTACAGAGATCTGGTGCCCTTTCAGCAGGGCATCCTGAAAGGGAAAAACATAGTTCAAAATCACCTGAAAAGAGTCAGAGGGTTAGGTTATGCAAAGATGTCTTACATCTATTTTCGTTGGTGGTGCCAGCTAGAGGTAAATAAGATTAAATATATTTAAACTCTTAAGGTTAAAGAATCCCTTACTACTCTTTGATAAAATGTTTTCTGGTTAGCTGATGGAATATATGATTTAGGCAAGATGTATCTTTAATTATTGCATTATCATCAAAATCTAATTATTCCAAACATTTGTGGTTCCAACCTCTTCCTTGCTGTCCCTTTTGGACAATAAGCTTTTCCTTTCTTACAGAAATATCACACAAAATTCTCCTAGCAGGGGTAGGAAGAGCTGTTCCCACAAAGGAAAAGAACATTCTTGATTGAGGCTGTTGTTGGCAGAGTCAGCAGGTAAAAGCCTACCATACTGAAGTTTTTCTTCACTTGCAGATCCCTTCCTCATATATACTTAGCCAGCTTCTTTAATTAATTATTTCCTTTACCCATAATGGAAGAACTGTAGAAAAACATTTCTTTATTTCTTTCCTTATTTGCTCCCAGTATTCAAAATCTGTAGATTTCTAAGAAGACTCTCAAAAGCATTTCTGATCATTATCTCCATTAGTTTCTCAGTTCACACACAAACTAGCTAGTCCTTGAAGAGTAAGCATTTCAAAAATAATAATAAAAAAAAACCACACCAGCTTTTGTACCTCTATGCTCTATATAGGTCTTCCATTGTCTCCCTTATTATTTTCTTTTCCTCTTTTAAATGTGTTCCTGGTAGAACATCCATTCTACAAGGTCTAAACTGTTGCATCATCACCCTGGTCTTCTCTCCCTGCTGCAGGACTGCACCACCACTTCTCTCTAGAGCACTTCCTAAAGACATTTCCTACCCGCCTTCAAGTAACTCTTTTTGGCACTCTCAATTTACTCAGCCCTAACTCCCTCACTTTGTTCCAGCTGACTCTGCATGATTGTCATTCTGCATGACAGCCAAGAGCCCTGATTTTCTCTGGACTTTCCTTACTGTGTGCTGCAGTAGTCCTGCTAAAACTGGGTATCATTACCTAGAGGTTGAAAGAACTTGTAACAGACTCAGAATGTAATAATCCCACTGTTCCAAAAGCTTTTTTGACCATTTTAATACATTCTCCATGGTTTATAATTGCCTTACTGATAAAGCACTTTCCTTGTAGAGTGGTAATTTTCAGATTTTCTGTAGGAAAACTGAAAAATTCTTAGTTTGCCATCAGGAAAGACTTTACAGGTAAACCTAACTGCAGCAATCTATATGCCCTGGGGTAATGTTTTCCATGAAAAAATTATTTCTATTATTTGCAATAAGCATTATGCAACTTGTAACATTGCCAGAAATATGATACAATATGAACAATGAAACCTTTATTATGTGTTGAAACTAAAGCAAGCTATAATGATATGGAAATTCACCCTCGGGAAAGGCACTGTAAGAAAAGCTGGCTAAAGTTTGAGGTTAGTGATAAATTTCTCTATCTGATCTTAGTTTAACTATTTACATGGCCACAAAGTCCACCAGGATAATTTCACATAGTCACAAAAAAAATTTACTTTTTATTTCATCCAGATATCTTCAGAGCTTTTGTAGTTCTCTCATGATTTTATTTCAAATGTCATGAAAGATTGTTTTTAGGCATGTTTGAAGAGACAAATTCTGTCTATTTTCTCTTTATTGTATAGCTATCCTGTGGTATCCAGTACTTCCCTGTCTCTCTTGATCTGGGGAGCCCAGAACTGGACACAGTACTCCAGCTGTGACCTCACTAGGGCAGAAGAAGCTTTTCACCCTTCATCTTGGTGCTGTAATATTTATTGGTCCCCATTGTCACACTGACTTGCCAAAAAGCTTGTGAATGTGTAAGATTATTTCTCTGTGATTTGTGTGAGACACATTAAGACCTTAGCTGGGGGAGGTATTAATAATCCCTGCTAGATCCACAACTTCCTCATTTCTTGGTTGGTAGTCTTTAGACTTGATGTAAGTTCTCAGTTCAGACTCAGTTCCGTCTTATGTCCCAGGCACAGGCTTAAACACAGCTACTGTGATGTATGCTCTCAGTGCCCCAAAAGGATATTAATAGAGGTACCACACTAGGCATATTTTTTCAGAATTCTACTTTTATTTAACATAACAGAAATTTTCTCAAAGCTTAGTTAGGATATTAATTACTCCAAAAACTTACACTGAGTTTAAAATAATGGTTCCATCAGAACCTTTAATGTTTCCAATGCATTAAGCCAATACCTGTGATTTATAGGCTGGATTGGTGATCTTGGAGGTCTATTCCAGCCTCAGTGATTCTGTGATTCTGTGATTGCTTCATCTCCACCATAGTGGAATAATTCTTTACTCTCTTTACAGTAGTAGGGGAAATGTTTAATATGGCTTTGTGAAGGGGTCCTTATGTATTTTCCAGTTAATTTTTTCAGTGTCTCAGTTTTGATATCAGATTGCCCTCTTTGGTATGCTACCCAGGTTTGTTCAGATTGTCATAATGGGAATGAAGAAGAGTATACTGGAATCATCTGACAAGAAATGTGCTAGACCTTTGTTTGACAAGAGCTCTTTGCTCTGAACTACCAGAGTAAAAAAGCTGATCATCCAGCTACAATTTTGCAAACAGGGACATACATTTATATATTTTACTCTGATACCAGCAGAGTTAATGAAAATCAGTCACAGTGCTACAATGTTCCTCAATTTCTCCATTATGGGTTATGGCTTGTAGCTGCTATGGCCACTGAAGCTCAATATAAAAAAAAACATTGAAGAATCCCTGATGATTCAAGACAGAATAATAAGGTTTAACTCATTTATTCATAGATTTAATAAAAGGAATTTTGAACTGGTTTTTGGTAGGATTTTTCCACCAAAATAATTACTTGATTATGTTCAGTAAACTAATCTCCTTTTCTATGCCCAGCTTCTAACATCCATTTGTTCTTCTTTTGTATGTAACTGAAGGCAGAATCTTCTGCTACTCAGAATAAGAAAATAAAAAGCATTGAAGATGAATATCACAATCCAACACTGTAAAGATTTTTTTTTTTTTTTTTAATACCATAGTTTTAAGATTGAATACTCTGGCTTTGCAATGCAGAATGGTTAGTGACATTTTTCTTATTTTATTTATGTATATACAAAAAGTGAAATTACAGTGGATACTCTTAGCTATATTCAACAGCACATTGAAAAATAATAATAATAAAAAACAATATGAAAGCAACAGCCCCATAGAAATAACTTCATCAACAGTGAAGTCTATGATGACATAAAGATTTATGCCAAGCAAAAATATGTGCCTAAAATTGACAAAATTGACAAACACCTTTTTTTGCACACATGCATTCCACATCATATAGACAGAAATAAGAGAAATATTTTTCTGAAGTGTTGAGGTTAAAGGCAAGAGTGATCTGTTAATACATAGACAATGATGTAAAGATTGGAAAAAATGTGTATATGCATTGAAAATAAACAAATAAATGCATTTAAATTGGAAGCTACTTTTAATGTACTGCATTGTTTCAGACATTAGATAAACTGAAGTGACCATACTACTTGTTGTCTGCACTGTTTTGCTTTTTATCATATGTTGAGTTCTTCTGGCTGAACAATTCTATTTCAGTTGTATATAGAACATGATTTTTTTAAACAGGAAGTGCTTGAATGGAACAGCAGAATCATGAACAGTGACAGTTTTTAACTTCATCTATGAATCAAATTGATTTGAGATTTACATTTGAAAAGGCTTGTCTCTCAACTTTTTGAGAAAGTCCTAGCAGACATTCAAGCAGAGATGTATTCTACTTCCCATAGTATGTTCTCTTATTCCCCAAAAGAAGATATTAAGTTAAAATACCCTACATGTTCTCATTTTTTTCTCAATATGCAGCAATCATCTGCTACGAAAATGACAATAACTCTTTGAATTTCCTAGGATACTCTATATTAACATCCTCAACAACAACAAAAGCTTAAGTCTGCATGAATATATAAGACAATATGTAATTGCACTGGGAGGAAAGTACATACATGGGCACAACAGTATGGAATGGTCCATTAAAGGCTTAATGTACCTTCCTGTGAAGGACTTGATACTGGTAACTGAATGACAGGAAGCCTGAGCAGGTGAATTTCTCATTTCATTCAGAAAAACATGTTCATTATAAAAGAAGGGAAGAAATTTTTTAAGAAGGTGAAGCCGTAGTATCATCAACATTTCTTTTCAGACTTTGCACAGATGGACCGTAGATTTTACTTACTAATGGGGGAAAGATGTGAAGTATTATATTATCAGTTCCACCTTCCCTCCAATGACTTTGTCCCCTGAATAACTTCTTTGTTCCCTTAATTTTGAAGTTCTTGTACAATCAAGTAACTCCTCCGCATACAGAGAATAATTTTGAATAGATTGTATTCTATGAAGATAGAATACTTCAGAGAGGTTTGGGGTCTGACTACTGAGAGAACAGAGACATGTGCAGTCAAAAATGAAGAGTACTTGGTTTACCTTTAAATGTTTAAGTAAAGCATATGCATTAGGACTTCAGTCTTCTCCTAGAGCCTATGGAAAGTACTAGATATATCCTATAATCACCCTCCCCAACTTAGGTCTAGATCACTGTCTGCAAATAACCTCCTTTCTCTACTCACTCTAGCTAATGTTAGTTGTCTGGAGTCTGTGTCCATTGTGTTAGTGCCTAAAGCTACATGAAATGAACCTTGGCCCATGGGATCTTAGCTGAACTTCTCTTATTTCAGTTTTACACCTAAAAATAGATTGGAAGGCCTTCAGTGTGAGAATTACTGATCCATTATTTATGATAAATCTTTAAAATAACACACAGCATTTGTGGAGGAAGGGAGGAAGAGAAGAAAGACAGAGACAAGACATGAACTCAATAAACCTTTGGGGTAGGTTATTCACTGCTACTGGGTTTTTACAAACTCTATTCTATTTATTAATAGGTTTGCTTTGATCTTTTCTCTTAGCTACAGTGTTTATTGTCTGCACAAATTTCTCAACTTCTAACTGACAGAGTTCCAGGGGTAAAAGAAATATGTATTTCCATTATGTTTAATTAGATTCATTTGCTGCTTATCAAACCAAGAACCTCCTACATACACTAGAGACTTTATCATTTACTCACAGAGATTTTTATTGTTATTATTTTCATAAGGAATGGCTTAGACAATGTTTTTTTATCTATAGGTGTTTTGCTTTATGCTCTTTGACTGTAGGTCATTATAGTTCCTAACCCATGTAGATTAAAAGAGAGATATCACAAATACAATGCTGTCAAAAGAAGCACTAAATAAGTCTGAAAAAACTCATGCATAGGTGATTCTTATGATTTATTTGCCTTATGAATATATTAAATCACAAACAAAAGAAAAAATTTTGGCTTCGGTAAGGTGAAGAGAAACTATACAGAGTAATTGGCACAAGGAGGACACTAATAGCTCAGTCTGGTGGTGAGTAATAAATTAGACTTTCTCTTAGCTTTACTGAGAAGCAATCACAGAAGTTTAGCCTGAGGCATAATCTCAGAGGCAGCAGCCTGCACTGTTTTACCAGAAGGCCATTACATCAATGGGGTTTATCTGAACATATATTGACGTTTAACCACACACCTTCCCAGTCCACAGTCCCAGTGTAAGAGTAGAAGAGATACACTGAGGCAGCCAGTGTTTCCTACACAACAGCAGCAACCTCAAAGTGCCTCTCCTCCCATATGTGGTGCCTTCTCGCAGCCTATGACCCCCCTCAGAGATGGGAGCAGTGGCCATTCTCAGTGACACAGTGGAGAACCCAAACCCTCAAGTCTTACTTGGGACACTGGTAGTGGTCTGAATTTTCTTTAAAGTCAACATTATTTCCAGTGTCTTGCATTAAAAACTGATCTTGAATCAAGGATTTGGCAAAACCCCTGACACAATGCAAGGCATATCATGGATCCAATACTCATCTGAACGAAGTGCTACCACAAATACAAGGGATACAACACGACCTTATATACTGTGTGCTTTCTCATTCAGAAAATGCTGTGGCAAATCACTCAGAATGGTAAATGACAATGAATTAAGGGGCTAGAAACCTGACACTGCACAAGTGCCACTGCAGGCTTCCACCCCACACCAGAGCCATATTCAGCATGCTGGCAGCTGCACAACAGATTTATGGGGTTTTTTTGCTTTTGTAAAAGTGCATTCCTTGATAAAGAGGCAGAGCTGATTATTTGAACTGACAATTTCTAGAACACATTTACCAACTTTTTTTTTTTTCCAATGCAGTACTAAATATTTAAAATAAATGTTTCATAGTTCACAGAACAGATTTCCAGCATTCAGTTAAAAGCATTCTGCTAAAATACTGCCATCTTACAATAAAATCCGAAGGTAAATGGAGTGTTATGAACTAATCTAGCACATTATATTTTTGTTCTACAACTTCATGCTGTTTTTATTAGCTCTTTCTCTTTGGCTATTGAGGGAAGGATGCGTAATAGTGAATATGAAGAATATAGCAGGGAAAAAGTGTGCCGTGTCTAGTAGGAAGTGTGAGACCTTGTTACCTGGGATATGGAGAAGGCTGAGGTACTCAAGAACTTTTTTACCTCTGTCTTCACTGGCATGCCTTCCAGCTACACTGTCAAAGTCACAGAAGGCAACGGCAGGGACTAGAAAAATGAAGAACCACCCACTGTAAGAGAAGATCAAGTTTGAGACCATCTAAGGAACTTGAAGGTACACAGGTCCATGAGACTTGATGAGATGCATCTGTAGGTGCTGAAAAGGGGAAATATAAAAAGGAAAAAAAAGAAAAAAAGACGACTTGGGAACTACAGGCCAGTCAGTCTCACTCAGGGAGGGACTCTTATTTGGAATGTAGTGGTAGGACAAGGGATAACAGTTTCAAACTGAGAGTGGATTTGGATTAGATATTAGGAAGAAATTCTTTACTGTGAGGGTGGTGAGATATTGTAACTGGTTGCCCGGAGAAGATGTGAAAGTCTCCTGTGTGAAAGTGTTCAAGACCAGGATGTATGGGGCTTTGAGCAACAAATCTAGTAGAAGGTGTCCCTGCCCATGGCAGGGGTGTTGGAACTAGATGATCTTTCATTAATTTCATTCATCTTCACATTCAAAACACACAGACCAGCAGCAGTGTAAAGTAAAACAACATGTAGTCATACTCTGGTAACTCACTCTTCATAGAAACATGAATATGAAGAAAACACACCAAAACTTCTTCACAGTTGGTTTGTGCTCTTGCTCTTCTTCTTACTGTTATTTATCAAGTTTTCTCCTTTCTGCTAGTCCAGATAGGCTTTCTACTGAGCAATACACTCATAAGGAGACCACAAACACACAGTTCCTGAGACATACTGTCCTAGTTCCTTCTTTCTGGTCAAATTTGAGGCTGTTTGGATCTTTTTGAGAAAGTTTCTTCCAGTAGAGTCCAGATATAGGCTCAGAGTTTGCCTACCAGAAGTTCAGAAGTTAGTGTTGTCTAAATGGATAAGCTTACTAAAATAGAATGGAAAAAATAGTCTTAATCAATATGGTATGTTTTGTTCCAAACAATGCTGCTTCCACTGGAAAATGCTGCAGTGCTTTGAAGTGTAGACTACAACTTTGTTTGTCTCTCTTGCTTTTTTTTTTTTTTTTTTTTTTTTTCCTCTTCCTCTCCCATCAATGAAAATAAAATTAAAACTAGCCTGCACAGCTAGGAATTTGCCACTTCATACATAATACAGATGGAAGAGGAAGATACTCTCTTTCGGTTCTCATACAAACACCCGCGTTCATCAGAATTTATGTAAAGCAGCACCAAATGACAAAAAATAGAAATATCAATACCACATAATGTTGAAAGACTCATGATTATTTTAGCACATAATTAGGTTGAGATGGCTGGAGGAAAAGGTTGTGAACACTTATAGGAAATTCCATTGCCTATATTGCTGAATTTTATTAGTCAAATTCTGCACTGTGCTTATTTCATCAGGATTTTATCTGGAGATCCTATGCATGACCAGAAGAAATGAAATCTGCAGGGGTGCCTAAATGAGCCTGAGCATAGAGTAAAAAAAGTGCTATATGATTTCAGACAAATTTGAAAATAAATTTTTTTAAACCACATTGGGTGGCATTGGATGGGTACAGCTCGAGCAATCACCATGCCCTCTGACTTTGCACTACATCTATCTTCATTCTGCCTCAGTCAACACTGCATATTGAAACCATACCAGCATACCTGTCTTTAATTTGCCACAGACACCTTTAGTCCAGATAAATTATTTTCAATCTTTGGGTCAGCTGCCTTATACATGAATATTAAAACTTGAAAATATACCCTCTAGCAAGAAACTTACATGGCTTTCCAGAATAAGCAAGATTAATCAGACATGATAATCATGATAATAAATGTAATATAAAGTTATCACATCATATAAATTCAGCTAAATGAGCTCTGTGGCAATAGCAGTTAAGAATTAAGAGGAAAGGCAATGACAATATACATTATTGAAAATAAACCTTTCAGAGGATGAATCAAAGCCATTTTTCATAGTCCATATACAGCTCCTTTGCTTATCTATATGCTCTGCATGTCTGTAGGCAGCAGAAATATGTGAACCTAAGGTTTTGGCAAGTTAACCTTAAAAAGTTAAACTTTGACACAGCATAGAAAAGTGTAAACTAGGGAATTATTCTTGTTCTGGCTTTCTTAGAGGTGGGTACAAGCTTTTCCTGACAAAATGGTATTAAATGCTCCATTAGAGCTCTGTTGCCTGAATTTTGGTTCAGCCAACAGGCCTCAATTAATTTGTAATTTCACCTTTTTGAATTGCTTAAAACTATGCCATTTCAAATTTTGGCTTCCTATATGCATTTTAATGTTTAGTGTGTCTACTGGAGGCTGAAAGCAGCACGCTATACAAATACCATGTCTGTGTGTTGTCTAATTGATGACACAAGAGTTATGGGAGGCAATGTATGACATATGTTTAAAAAGCTGAAAGATATCCACTTTCTGGCCCTCATAATCCTCTCAGAAAAGATTAGCTGGGCTTCTCCAGCCCTCACACCTGATATTTCTTACTCTAACCTTATTTTCCAGGTGATCAATTCAATTTCACAGTGTTCAACAGTCTTCTTTGGTATTCTCAGTTGGAATAGACTCTGTCTATCAATTGTTATCTCCATGTCTTCAATTTCTATCTCCACGTCATTCAATTTTACAGTGAAGCTTTCAAAATTCTTATCAGCTGTAGCTTGTCCAGTATTTTATTAATCTTTGTCATGTCCTTAATAAATGAAGTCTGACATTGGTCTATAACTCAAATTCATAGACTGTGAAAACTAGGGAAACTGAAAAAATTTCAAAACCCAACTATTGGAAGGTTGAAAGTAAACTTTGAGCAACCAGTTTTATTTATTCAGCCTATCGGTGTCCAGTAAAAATAAATCTAAAGATATCAAAAGCAAACATCAAATCTTACCAAATAAGACAATTTAGAATAATTTATCTTTGGCTATGGTGATTTTTTTTCTAAGTAAACTTACCGTATAAATTTAGTTAACAGAAAAAAATATAGTGTAAAAGTTGTTAGGCTGCAATTTTAGTTTGCCTCATTAACTTAATCCAAAAAAAAAAAAAACAAAAAAAAAAAAAAAAAAAAAAAAAAAGAAAAAAAAAAAGAAAAAAAAAAGAAAAAAAAAAAGTGTTGATTCAAGAAATTTTATTCAACTTATGTATTTGAATTAAATTTTTATTCATTCTCCCTAACGTGCTGTCACAACACT
The DNA here is from genome assembly GCA_024611175.1 of Megaceryle torquata. Lineage (NCBI taxonomy): Eukaryota > Metazoa > Chordata > Aves > Coraciiformes > Cerylidae > Megaceryle > Megaceryle torquata. The sequence continues at coordinate 27,586 of JANIJG010002708.1, read as the reverse complement.
AGAGTATAATATTTTTAATATACTGCTTTTTATTTTATTTCAATGCTAATTTATTTGATAAATTAATAATTGAAACTTCATGATTTAAAGTTCTGTGCAAGATAAAAATGACACTGTCATCACTTGATGTTTTACACTGTCAAAAGTTTTGGAGAGTGTTTCAGTTTTTTTTTTTTCCTTTCCTATTACATCTAAATTAAACCACAAAGCCACAGTAAGACATCAGTTAACTAAATTTGCTCATGTTCATCCTCAGAACAGGTCTGCTGTAGTTACAATGATCAAAAATTGAAATCCATGTTTCTGTTCACTGTTACCAAAAAAGTTGTTTGTGGGTCCTCTGGGCTCTGATTTCTTGCCATACCCCCTTGCTTGCCACTTCAGTATCAGGGAAGTGATAAGATGGAAGTGTGGCTGGGTTGCTCCTCTCTCTGTCTTCATATTGGTCATGACAAGCCTTCAAATGCTCTCCACTCCATCCCAGCAGAGAGGCCATGCCATGCAGCCCGCAAGCAGACATTTCTCTCTGGTGAAAGGGATGGTAAGCAAATTCATAATATGTAAAATGTACATCATCAAAAACTATTATTTTCAGGCTAAGTGCAGCTGCTCTGTATGGGAATGCAGCATATTAGCATGCTTGATTGATCCATCTATAGATTGCATGTTAGTACTGCAAACGTTAGTACTCCATGGCTAGAGGCGATACCTCATCACTATGTTTTGAGAGGAGAAAAACAGATCAATTTTTCTTCTCCAAAATGTAATTTCAAAAGCTTTGTCAAACTAGGAAACATCGGGTTCTTTTTCCCTGTGAGTTCTGTTCTAAGAGAGTGAAAACTCTATGTAACTATATAAAGTAATTTCTTTTGATATTTTTCACTTTACAAATATTCAGTATTGCAAAATAAAATAGCTTCTCACTTAATGTCTTTACATTCACTAATGCATTTGTTTTAAAGATCCCAGTATGCAATAAATAATTGTGTACACACAAAGATCATCCCCACTCAACAGAGATGGTGGAGCAGGCATGAATGAATGGCTGTAAACTGATAGAGCCATGTAAGGAAACAAGGAGACAGTGGTGGTTGGCCAAACAATACATGCAGACTCATTTCTTGTAGACAAGGAAATCAAACTTTCTGAAGAAGGACCATCCCTCCTCTCACATGAAAGAAGTCCTGGTGTGAGGTGTGGTATCTCCAAGCTCCCTTAGCCCTGGCTACCTCCCACTGCTGTGGCAGATGAGAGGAAACTACAGAAAGCAGTCTTCATCAAGCTGGCTGTATCAAAACAACTGTGAAGACTTCACAGCCAGAGGAATGGCACCACATTCAGCACTGTCATGCTCATTTTTGAAAAGCAAAAGAGATACAGATCTTGGGGACCAGAGATGTGCCTGAAGCTAGAAATTCAGTGAAAGAGAAATTGCAGCTAGCTACTGGGAGCCAGAGAGGAGACTAAGCCAAAACGGAACAGTGACAGCTTTTGTACAATTAATACAGGCTCTTTTCCAACAAAATAACCTTTTCTGCTTTATTTAATCATCCAAATGAAATGAATAATAAAGGGTGGTGGAGGGGAATTGCCTCGTTCAAGAACATCCTGGATGATGGAAACTCACTGGACTTGGTTGCTGCTTTTTTCATTGTAATTTTTCTCCTTTGAGGCAAGGATGGAAGAAGAAAAGGGAGAGAATCAAAACCAAATGAGTTTAGGAGTGGACAGCTACTTGCCGTTGGGATATTTTTGTGTCAGCATGGTCGAGGGAATGAAAGAGTCACACTGATCATCAAGAGGCAAAGCAGGGGAGGGACTGGATAGTCATTAGGGCCATTATTTCCACCTTTGTGATGAATAATTGGGGTCAGAAAAAAGGAAAATAGTATGAAAAGCCCATTGTTGTCCAAAAGCAAGGCAGCAAGATAGATGAGCTGGCAACAGCTAACACTGACCCTGCTATCAGACAGAGAAAATGGTACGCAAATGCTCACAGCTGCTCAAAAATTCTTCTGCAGGAGCAAGAAAAGCAGTAGTTACCTCTCACATCTCTTCTGCCTCAGCTACTGAGTGTGAGGACTGAAATAGCATTGAAAAATATGTCTAAAGGTAAAAAGAAAATGAAGAATAAGCTTCTGCGTAATAAGTGTTAAAGAGTTAGTGCATATCAGAATGTATGCTTTATTCATACAAATATTTTTAGTGACAAGTTCTGATGCTGTTGCTCCCATTTTCCCTTGCAGATTATTGTATGACCTAAATAACTCTTGAAAGGAGAGCATAGATAGATGGGACTATCATGACTATCCATGTAAAAAAAGCATGTTATCATGGATCCATGGTTTCTTGCACTTGAAATTATTGTAAGTGGAAAATTTTAGGCAGAGTATGGGAAAGCATGTAGAAAAAGAAAATAAGAAAAAAACCAACACAAATTAAAACCTAAGGAGGGATTCACCTCACCTAAATTTAGATGTCTGAAAGGCTGAAATATTGAATCCCTCTACTGATGGAGAGAATAATTTCAATATAGGATAAATATATAAAATGGATTAGATTAATTTATATTATTTGTCTCCTGGAATTGCTTTTGTTTAGCCAGTCACTCCAGAAGGAGAATACACAACTAACCAACTCACTTTTAAAGGAATAAAATTATGTGACATTATTACATCATGAAGGTTGAGTGTTATCTCAGAGAATCTTATTATTCACTCATACACATCATCGTCCCATTGAAACAGCAATGCACTAGTTCTATATCTAAATATTGTAAAAGGGGAGGACTGGAAACATTCATTGCCTTTACATGAACAGAAATGAGAAATTTAGAAAATAATGTTTGTTGTACTAAATGAAATAATAAAATTATATACTTCCATAAGTGTTATCTAATATTTAATAGCCAGCTTTGGGGGGTAAAAAACATTGCCTTGAAGATAAAATTACCAAGCACTGCCTAACTGAGCTATAAATTATCTAAAAGTGACCACTGCTGTGAGGTTTTCTGGGCATACAAGCATGTAATACTATGGCAAAAGTGGAATATAAACTTTTTTTCTACCTGTTCTGAAATAATATTGCTCCAGCTTAGTAAAATTCAACACAGAGGATTTTTGATTGCATTCCTCCTTAGTAAGACCCCCTCTGTTCCTCTTGCAGCCAAAGTAACATGATTCATCTGTACTGCTGAATTATTTCTAGCTCACTAAACAAAGTCACTGCCTTTTTTTCATGTTTATACACTCTTCAAAAGCCCCTGCAGACCATTAAGAGCCTTCTTCTTGAGTCTCACAGTAGCCAATATGTCTTTTGTTTGAACAAAACCACACAGTCCTGATTGTCAGTTTGTGAACAGGCATCTCTTTCTTTATCATCATGCCCAGAAATTATTGCTCATCTTTTCCAAAGTGTTTTGATCCAAAGTACCATGTGGGAGGAAATAAAAAAGGCTCAGCAGGAGACGGATGTTAAGGATGGAGTTTCAGACTTTGAATTTGCTGCCTTTTATAAATTCAAATAAGATTATTTATATAAAATGATCAAATGATGGTCAAGCATGGAAACACTCAGAAGTTCGGTTGGGGTCAGCTCCCAGGATTTGTTTAACCAAAAGGATAATAATTCTTCCCTCCCATGTGACTCTTCTCCAAAATGCCATGCCAGCTCTTTCACGCTCCCCTTCAAAACCGCTTTTTTTTTTTCTTCAGGTGGACCCTTTCTATTAAAGCTTGTAACTCCTCTAAATCCAGTGATCGTATCCTCCACAGTCATGGTTCCTGGCTTCTTACTCTGGACAGGCAGGCTTTGTGGGTGACTACACGTCTCCTTCAGTTCAGTCACTGCACCCCTTCTCCTTCCATGAGTTCCAGCAGTGGGAGCTGATCCTTAAGCTGGCAGATCCCAGTCGTCTCTCTGTTTGAATGACATGCACGTTCATTTTTTATTTCTATTTCAGTGGGTATCCAAATCTGCCTCAGTAACTCCCACAGCCACTGTGCTGTGTAAATTCACTCAAAACCAGAAAATGGGAAAGGAATTGGTGATGGGAAGTGAGGTGAGAATTGGTCTTGACCACAGTCATTTTTTATATAACCTAAACATGTGGTTCAGTTCAACAGACAAAAATCTGCCTTGATTATTCAGAAAACTGTATTTTGATATATGTATACAGCTGTCTGCCCATTAAAAAAATCTAGTGATTCAGCAGCAGTGGAAGCTATAGGTGCACACAGACAATAAAAGGAAATTTTTACCTTTCATTCTTCTGTTCCCTGGTAGTTTCCTCATTTGTTCTGCCTGACTCTGCATCTTCACCTTCTTCCTGAGGACCTTTTGACTTCTGTCCACTTCTGATCTCCCTAGCTTGTTCCTCTGATTTTGTGTTAATTAACAAACATAAGATCTATCTAAGCACTCATCACCAAGGAGCAGTACTTCTAAAGGAATTCAAGTTACCTGTGATGCAAATGATAGAAGAGAAAATTCTGGTCATTCCATCAACCTGTAATGTTCACCTGCAGTTTTAAAAACTTGTTATGGCTCTGACCAACCTCATCTAAATTCAAATTTAGACATCCTTTGAGCAAGATACTGGACTAAATAATCTTCAGAGGACCCTTCTAATTTCTTTTTAATCTATAGTTCCAGAAATTGGAGTGTTAGCAGTGTGTGCAATGTTGGAGCCATTACCTTAGCTTTAGTTTTTGGAAAGTTTGGCCTGCATAGAAGTCTCAACATTGAAAAAAATAATATAAGTTTGTCATTGTAAAACAATCAATGGTTGACTTACTTCATTGTCCCAGTTATGATAGTGGCTGCTAAGGACTTAGTATGTAACTGCATGAATAGTGACTTTCTAGCTCTATTTAAGGGATGAGCTTTTCAGGTTTGAACTGTTAATGATTCATGTAAAAACATGTAGATTTTAGTGGAAGCCTTATGTTTACCTAAATTAGAATAACCTGTTTATGGTAAAATACGGGACAAGATACAATTAACTCCTGAAAAATTTGACAGTATATCCCACAAATCCACCATCCAGATTATAAAAGTCTCAAATTCAGCAGAAAGGTACCCCCACAAAGCCCAAGATAAATTCAGCAATGTGATGCCTCTACCTCACACAACACAGACTTGATCAAAAGCACTTGTGTGTGCTTTTGTGTTCAAGTGTGAAGAGAAGCAACCATAGCAATACTTACTCAAAAGCTGCACCTTAAAATTTCAGTCTGAGATTCATGTAGCTGAATAAAGGTAACTTCAGGAGATTTTACAATGAAGAGCTCATTGCATTTGTGCAGCAAATCTCATCACATGAGCTCAGCTTGTTTTAAGATGATGATGCATCATTTGTTCTGTAGTCATATAGCAAGTGCTTTACCATCTGAACAGATCCTGAACATCATCTCAGAATTAAAAATGTAATAGCTAGAGACCAGAGGTGATACTGCCATGGCTTTACCATGGAAAAATTATTTACGGCAATCATTTGCAATTTATATAACACCCTAAAGTAATTCCTCCTTTTCTGTGTGTAGTAGGGAATACTTATTGCCTTTTGATTTACCTAGTCCTTAGATTGTGATAGTGGTTCATCTGGTGCCCTTTTCACACAGCCTAATAACTTCCTCTAGTGTGAGCAGACTTCCTTTTTTCATAGAGGCAAATTTCTCCTTCCAAGAGCTGTAAAAAAAGGTATTCTTTTCCAGAACCAAAGTTGGTGACCTTGCTTCGAGAAACTTACTCCTTGGAAATTAAGTCAGAATGGTGTGAAAGCTCAGAATTACTGAGAAGATGCTTACAGTCCTTCTGCTGCTAAGGACATGTTTCTGAAATGACTCTAACTCTTCAGGCTCCTTTTCTGTCATCAGATCAAGAAGAATCTTCACAGCTCTGACACTCCCAAACTGTATTATATTATGGATATTAATTTCTTGGCTTTCTAACAGACTACCTCTGAAACTTTTGACAAACCTTTTACTTTTCTTATAGCACTGTTTCCATGTACTTTTTGTTTACTATATTTTTTTTTAGGGAACAATCAAACTCCTAATGGATTTATACAGGACCTAGTTCAAAAACAATCCCAGTCTTGATTGCAATCACAATCTGTATAATAAGAATATGAATATTTCTAATACCTAGAAGTTAGTCTCTATTTTCATTCACAGTTCTAATTTCTTTGTCCCTCTGTTGATATATTTACCTCCCCCTAAAATTTCCACAATATTAGATATGGGTCTGCAGGCATCTTTCTTGACCTGGAGCTGGGCAGCTAAGCCTCACCAATTGCCTTTGGAGGAGTTGGGGTAGGCACATGGCATGCTCTGACATGACTTTCTGCACTCCATTTCCTCTCTAGCATCCTCTTCTACTATGTTATGGTATTTGTTCCACCACTCCTCTGCTTTTACTAGTCTGCTTTTTACTAGTCTTCTCCATAGCTCGTCTAGCTCAAGTGTCTCATGACGACTTCCACTTGGACAGTGAATGTAACCTATGCCTGGGGCAACACACAAGCAGCAACTGGCTACCAACTTACTCCTTGTCCTTGTGTGAAAATAGAGAAGGGAAAGTAGAAAGGCAGACAATTTGTAAGGGCCGGAAACCACCTTTCCCTGGCACTGGTAGCTGCTCGTTATTTCCTATTAATGATTTCAAATACTTAGAGGTTACAACCAAGTAAGGACTGGAGAATGTAGTAGAAAGGTTGTGAAGTTTGGCCTTGGCATCAAAACAGTGTCTGTGTAATCCTTTTGCTTTTATTTTTCCTCATCAACAGTTACAATGTATTTTTGCACCCAGATGGTGCAAAAGTCAAGATGGAAGTCAAGACTGCTGGGAAGGCTGGCCAGGTCTTAAGCTCTCTGTATGAGATTATTTAAGCATTTCAAATATCTGGGGATGAAACAAAATCAACAATTTGGGTTAGAAAATTCCTTTTTTTTTTTTTTTTTTTTTTTAATAGGATAAAAGGTCTTACAGAAAATATGGATGGACATAAATATGCCATATCAGCACTGTAAAATGTTTCCCATCATGATGAAACTTGATGGCAAATGTGGATACCAACCCAAGCCTTGTCATTGTAGCATCTGAACAGATTCTATCCTGAAGTGGTATTTCTAAAGGAAATAGTTGAACTTGATAGAAACATTAGGAAACAAGAAAAAAAGCTTTCATAACTGGAAACCAACCCATTTTTATTATTACCAGGAGTATTGTTTGTCTGTCTGTTTGTCTATTAGATACTTAGTGGTCATAATATTACCAAGGTAAAAGCAAAATGTAAATGGTTAAGCTGCTACAGTTTTCTATTTATGTTATGTTCCATGATGTGCCAATGAATCACACAGTTATTTTCTCCCTTTCATGTCACATGAATGGGTTTTCAGAACCTTGCACAGCCTGTGAAGGACAGCAATGTATTGACCCCTCCAACCTTTTGCTTATTCAGGACTTTGATTGACTGATCTCCTCTCTTCTTACAGCGTTGGCAGCTGCCAGGAAGAAACACAGCCTCAGACAGTCGAATTACTGAATTTTGAAAAGGTGAAAGCAGCACAGCTTAGTTATGCTGTGATATCTCATAAGCCCATGTCAGGTGTTAAAATTCAGATGTCTTGTTCTTGTGACAAAGGTAAGTGCAAGAACAGGAACATTAACAAGAAAATTAGAATGAAAATTATTTCAATAAAGACTTTAAGCAAACACTGTGATGACACAAATTTAATCTGCCCTTATTATAAAATAGTCTATGAACTGATTGCTTTTAGACACAGAGCCAAATTCTCACTTTTCATCACTATATAACAGTGGCATTTTGTGCAATTCTTATATGAATACAGACATTGATTGAGTCAATATTTACATATTTCTAGGAAAACTAACAAATACAGCATCTTTTTAACTAATAATGGATTATTACAAGAGTGAGACCTATCCCATCTTCAGCTAAATACTCTATTTGGTTAGACTCCAAGGTAATAGAATAATATGAAATATTTGGAATTCTTACTTTCTTTTGAAATGTGTCTAGTTCCAAGTGTGCTATTATCTTCTGCAGCAAGTACCTTGCTGTAGTTCTGTCTTCGCTGGATTAGAAACTGGCTGGATGGCTGAGCCCAGAGAGTGCTGGTAAATGGAGTTAAATCCAGTTGGCAACTAGTCACAAGTGGCATCCCTCAGGGCTCAGTTTTGTGACCAGTCTTGTTTAATATCTTTATTGATAACCTGGATGAGGGGATTGAATGCACCCTCAGTAAATTTGCAGATGACATGAAATTAAGTGGGAGTGTCAATCTGCTTGAGAGTAGAAAGGCTTTGCAGAGGGATTTGGACAGGCTTAGAGCAATGGGCTGAGGTCAACTGTATGAGATTTAACAAGGCCAAGTGCCAGGTCCTGCACTTTGGTCACAACAACCCCAGGCAGTGCTACAGGCTTGGGGAGGAGTGGCTGGAAAGCTGTCTGATGGAAAAGGACCTGGGGGTGCTGGTGGACACCAGCTGAACGTGAGCCAGCAGCGTGCCCAGGTGGCCAAGAAGGCCAATGGCATCCTGGCCTGGATCAGAAACAGTGTGACCAGCAGGAGTAGGGAGGTGATTGTGCCCCTGTGCTCAACACTCATGAGACCGCACCTGGAGTACTGTGTCCAGTTTTGGGCACCAGAGCACAAGAAGGACACTGAGGTGCTGAGCAGGTCCAGAGAAGGGCAACAACTCTGGTGAGGGATTTGGAAAGCATTCCTGATGAGGAGAGGCTGAGGGAACTGGGCCTGTTTAGTCTAGAGAAGAGGAGACTGAGAGACCTTATTGCTCTCTACAGCTGCCTAAAAGGAGGTTGTAGTGAGGCTGGTGTTGGTCTCTTCTCACAAATTACTAGAGATAAAATGAGAGGAAATGTCCTCAAGTTGTGTCAGGGGAGGTTTAGATTAGATACTAGGATGAAATTCTTTACTGAGAGAGTGGTTAGGCACAGGAACAGGCTGCCCAGGGAGGTGGTAGAGTCACCATCCCTGGAGGTGTTTTAAACATGAGTAGATATAGCACTTGAGGTTATGGTATAGTAGATAGAGATATGTTAAGATGAAGGTTGGACTGATGATCCTAGAGGTCCTTTCCAACCATAAAGATTCTATGATTCTTGATACCATAGTCACTCATGCTGCAGCAAAATAGCGCTAACTTGGGATTCACTAACAGAAGACTGTCACCCATATGCAGACAGTATAAATAAGTGCATGCAAATGTTCCCATTGTTAGTTCTCCGAAGGTGATTTGCAGGGTATTCCAACATAACATAAAAGACCATAGGAATGTTCAAATATCTGAAGAGAATCTGTAGTCTGTAATATGTAAATCACAGAATCACTGGATTTCCTACATTGGAAAAGACCTTTAATATCATCTGGTCCAATCATTAACCTAACACTGACAAGACCTTGACTAAACCTTGACTAAACAACCCCAGTTCCCTCAGTACTATGTCCACGTGACTCAAATACCTCCAGGGATGGGGACTGACCACTTCTCTGGGCAAGCCATTCCAGTGCCTGATAACCCATTCAGAAAAGAAATTCTTTGTAATATCCAATCTGAACTTCCCTTGTCATAACTTGAGGCCATTTCCTCTTGTTCTACCACTTGCTACTTGGGAGAAGAGACCGACCACCACCTCTGTACAACCTCCTTTCAGGTAGTTGTAGAGAGCAATAAGGTCTCCTCTGACACTCCTCCCCTCACCCAGATCATTGATAAAGATATTAAATGGAAGTGGCCCCAGTACTGACCCCCGGAGGGCACCACTCTCAATTATCTGCCAACTGGATTTAACTCCATTTACCACCACTCTTTAGGCCTTGCTGTCCAGACAGATTTTTTACTCAGCAAAGTGTACATGTATCCAGGTCATGTGCAGTCAGTTTCTCCAAGGGAATGCTGTGGGAGATGGTGTCAAAGGCTTTATTAAAGTTCAGATAAAAAACATCCACAGCCTCTTCCTCATCCACTAAGTGGGTGATTGTGTTGTGGAAGGAGATCAGGTTAGTCAAACAGGACCTACCCTAGAGAAACCTAAAGAAATCTGGTCAGAAGACAAATGTCCCAGAAGAGACAATTTATGTAGCATTCCAATAATGAATCCTGAAAGATGTTTTTTAGTAACATTGGTAAGCAAGTTTGAAGTATATCAACATCACAAGTAATATATTAATAGAACCATATAAGCATCATAGACTGATACAATTGTGTCTAATTGCATTGTGTTCTTCACCCTGATTAATAGATAGCTCTTTAAATTACATCATCCTACATAAGTATATAAAGCATTTTAAAAAGGAACAATAATCTCCAGTCCGAGAACAGTTAAATGTAGTTAAATTGACATTGGGGCATAGGAAGTAGTGATAGATGTAATCACGGCACTTCTCTGACCTCCTAAGAGGGAATTCTGCTGATTGAATTAACTTATGAGCAGATTGTAGCTTAATATTGATCTTTAGTGAACATCCAACCCAAACCATTCTACAATTCTATGATTCTAATGATTATATGATAAAAAAACATTTAGCAGATAGTGAGGAAAGCTTGGTAATATGTTTAGTTCACGTAGGTCTATACTCTATTTTATTTTGCCATCATTTACTGATTGCTTTTTAGCATTTCAGAGAAAAGCATCTGCCCTCAGCTCCTCTATTCTTTTCTAATCCTTTTCTACTAAAGGAAAGCTGCTTGTTAAACACTTCTTGGAATGTTTTGACAGCCTTTGTGTCTTTGTACATTCTTTCTGCTGAAGTCCGCTAAGTAAAAATCTTGGTCAGGAGATACTCTTAAAAGGCAAAATGCTCCCTGAAAAATTGCAAGAAATATTTTTCATACAGCACATTATGAATGAAAATTTCAGAAGGTATGACTGCTTCCACAAGTTTTCCACAGGTACATAAAGCCTCACCAAGGCCTGCTGTTTAATCTTTGTGGATCAAGTTGTTGGACCAAGACCATCAAGACAGGCATAGTCTTCCTGGACTCACAGACTTAATAACTGAAACTCCTATAACTACTGAAAACAAATCTGTGTGTGAGTGTTTGGGTCTAAAGATGATAGAACTTTGAAACTACAGGATTTTACACACTACCAATAAACTGAAAAAAGAGAGGAGAAAATAATTAAATATTTTTTATGCTTCATTCCATGATAATGTTTGGCTACATATTTCCTGTACTTTTGCACCCATGAATAAAAATATTTTGCATAAAATTATTAAAACTGTAACAGTAAAATGAGTTATTAGGCCAAAGAAAATATATTTCCCTGACAATGTCTCTGGGAGTAGATTGAGTACTCTTTCTAATTGCCTTTCAATGACTTTTAAGAAAAATCTGGATTTGAAGAATTTAGACCATGGATCTCTTTGGATCAGTCTTCAGCTGGTCTGTAGCCAAATATAACAGCCCTGAGATAAAAGTTATCCCCATTTCTGTGAAAAATTGAGAACAGGTACATATATATATATATATACAGTCTTAAGAAATTAATGCATACTTCATCCATTGTGCTTGACTGCTGAAGTTTGTTGAGCTATAATTAAAGACAAATAATCAGGATAAGCTAAGAAAATGAAAGAATGTAAATAGGTTATATTAACCTAATATATAACCTAATATATTAACATATATTTCTTTGTCTGCATTTCATATCTGACAGCTTCATTTTGGAGATTTTTTGCCAAGGCATTGTGGGTGTGTTTCAGCTATCAGAGGAAACCTAGTTTTCCTTATATACATGTGCATGAGGATGACTAAGTTATTATAATCAGTGAAGATATGGTCAATATAGCCATGGTTCTGGAGAAAAATGACCTCTCACTCAGAGAAATTAGGCACCATCTTTGGTCAGCTAAGTCCCTTCAGAGATCTCATTGACTTTACTGCCTTGCCTGCAGGTAGGTATCTAGGATAGGATTTCCTGCCTGGACTCCAACTGATTGTACAGGAAGAAACATACCTACCACTGGTCCTTTGCCATATTTATCAGCAGTGTGCCATGTCTTTGATACCCTCTGGTGTCTTAAATGGCTCTGGAGACCTGAGTGTGGGCACCTTCATAGAGCCAAAGTTCTCCACTGAGTGTAGGCATCTAAGCTATGGTGTATCACACCTTCAGAGGAACTTCACCTGAGTTACGATGTTCTCGAATCTGTGCATGTAATAAACTGACAGGACAAAGACATGAACTGGCAAGATAATTTTACAGTCTGTTGAGAAATTAACTGTCTTTCTTAGTATAAGGTTAAGACCAAGAAACTGTCAAAAAGGCTGGGAAACTGCAGATCCTTCTGCATGAAGAGGGAAAGTTCTTCAATTGTTAGAATCCAGGTACTCATGAAAAAATGAATAATTTATGCAACCAAGGCTGGATTATACTGTCATTTATGTTTAATGTCTTTCATTGTAGAGGGCTCCAACATCAAAAGAAATACATGTCTTACAGTTGTAACACAATTACCTCTCTACAGGGACAATCTCAGTCAAGTAGTATATAGGTTATTGCAAAAGAATCTTGGAAGAAAGCAAGGTTTGTCAGAGGACACTAAGATATGCTCTTATTTTTATCAAAAATGTGCCTTAAGGCTGAATTCTCAAATAGAGGCAATTGAACGACTCTCATAACTGCACGAGACACAGTGATTTGAAATGCCAATTAGGTAATTTCAGATACGAATGCAGAGTTCAGTGCTATTTGCATATGTATAAGCTTCTTTCCTTGCATAGCTGTGGAGAGTGTACAGCATCCATGAATAAACATTTGTAAGCACTTTCAAAAAACACTTCAGCCTTGCTGTCTGTCACTTGAAAACTGTCTTTAAATGCTCATGCAGTGAAAAGAAGATCTCAGTTTTTCAGGAGTCAGTGGCATTTTTCCCCACTGTGTGGGATTTATTACATGATTGGTCCATAGTTCTTGGGCCTCAGAAGGGCCAGATATTCCAGTAAATTTAGCTTTTTTTTTTTTTTTTTTTTAATGAACATAGGTAGATCACACCGTTCTGAAGCAATCACAGGTGTAAATAATTCCAAGAAACTGCTTGAGCCTGACACCCAAGTTTTGATTTTGCTTCTTCTAATGTTCCCATCATTTGTCCTCTTACATAATTTATTCTGTGCAAAGGAATAAAAAGTGGTTCCCTCATAAAAAGTAAGAATTTTTTACACTTCTTTCTATAGTATCAGAAGGCATCACATCTGTATTAGTCCAAAGAGACTAACATACAGAACTAAAACATTAGATACTCTTGTATGCTTAATAAATGAAAACAAGTGAACATCGACTGAGTTAAAAGGTTGGCTGTTTGAGATATAAACAGGTAAATGGTAGGGCTAATACACGTTTGTTTCAGCATCAGCTTTTCAAGGCTGCTTAAATAAGACGTAGACATTCACCAGTTAGCATATATTACAGTCCTTAAATCCAGGAGCCAATTTACATAGAACTTCAAAATCTCCATGAAAAATCTAGAATAATGAGGCTGAAACAGAGTGGTCAATTAAGTGCACAGATAATCTTTTATATCTTTTTGTCTTTACATTTATTGAACTTCGGTTTACTTTTGAGTTCTTGTTAATATTTGAAGAGTGTATCAAAACGGAATAGGTTTTATCACTGGATTTCTCAAAACCTCACTACTAAAAGGAATTTATTTTCCCCTGAGAGTTTTAGCACTGTACTGCAGTGAATAGCTTTTCCTGGTTTTATAATTTGTTAATTTGTCATTCCCACAAAGAATCTAAAAAATATAAATTCAAGTACCTATAGTAGCAACAACAACAACAACAAAAAACCAAACCAAAAATACAGTAAGAGATAATTTCCTGCACACACCAATAGGTCACAAGAGGGTGAGCTAGAAAATTCACACTTAGGTATATTTTTCAACAGCCACAGTTTGTCTTTCTTTTCCAGATGATACCCAAATTTTGTAACAAGACTTTTTAAGTACATGATTACTTATTTAGAGAAGAACTTCAAATATCTATTCAGTGACCTTCATCCTCCTCCTGAGTTCTCTATATATCTTAAATGTAATATTCTTTCTATCTGCAATATAACACATATTTCCTTGGCTAAGTGTGAATTATGGTATTAAGAGGGTAAAGACAGTGCTGTAGCTCTTGCTATTAGTCAAAGTTCCATCCAGACTTTCTGTGGAAAGCTTAATCAAATCTGTGCCAAACCCCAAGCCTATATAGCACTCTTCTGCAACAGTCCACTAATTCAGGTGCAGTTTAGATCAGCTTAAGTGTTCACTTGAATGTCTACGTGAGTAATATGATTAGACAGCAGTTGATCAAAATGATCACATGGAAATCCCTTGTGACAAAAAACTTTGCTTTGTTTGGGAATAACTTTTTGGTTGGGAGAATCCATCTGGGTTTTTTATGTTAAATGGAATGTTGCAGAAAAAGGTAGTTCTCTTTTGCTGATCAAAACAGTAGGCCTCTTCCTGCTATCTGTGGACAAAGAAAAAGGTGGAAAACATATTTTATAAGTAAGTTTTATGCCTTTTTTAAAATGTCACAGAGACGGAGTCCAATTTGCTTTTAGAAAACAAAAAAAAAAAGAAAAAAAGAAAAAAATAATCTTGGTGTAAATATACTCTTCTTCCAACCAGCCTATGCTGCAAGTAGTGACATGACATACATCCCGTCATTATGCTTCCAAAGTAAAAAAAAATCATAATAATGTCTTGAACCTTTCTGTTTCTCCTCCTAGGCAAGGTGCCTGTCATGCTTTGTGAGAACTAATTTATACCACAGATGTCAGACCACACCTTGAGTACTGCATTCAGTTTTCGTCCCCACTATACAAAAAAGATGTGGACAGGCTGGAAAGGGTCCAGAGAAGGACCACGAGGTTGATCAGAGGACTATAAGACCTGCTGTATGAAGAAAGGTTGAGAAAACTTGGTTTGTTTTGTTCAGATTTGAGAGGAGAAGACTTAGGGGAGACCTTATTGCCATGTACCAGTACATAAAAGGTGGCTACCAAGAAGATGGTGACTCACTTTTTACAAGGAGTCCCATGGAAAAGACAAGGGGTAATGGGTACAAGTGACTCCTGGGGAGATTCCAATTGAAGTCCACAAGATAATTTTTCATCATGAGAACAATTAGACATTGGAATATTCTCCTAAGGGAAGTGGTGGACTCCTCTACACCAAACAGTTTTAGGATTCATCTTGACAGGGTGCTGGGCCATCTCATTTTATATATATATATATATATATATATATATTTAGTTTACCATATATATATATTTAGTTTACCTTAAAAGGTTGGATTGGATGTTCCTTGAGGTCCCTTCCAACCTGGTATTCTAAGAAATCTAGGAAATCTATGAAAGGCCAGAAATTTCTCTTGTATGGTTGGTCAAGAGTTCCAAACACCACCATATCTACCATCTGGAAGAGGTGTTGCTACATTCAACAATATTTTTTGCTACCTGCGAAAGCTTAAAACTATGGCACCTGAGCAGCTGTTTTGTACTGAAAGTCTTTAGGTTCCAGGTGTGTGACGTACTGCTGAATTATGTCAGACATATATGATCTAACTCCAAAGAATTAATACATATGACAGGCTGTGCAGCTCTGTTCAGAGATACTGCCTGGGATTTCAGAAATAACTTGACCGCACCATCTCAGGGAGTTATCTCACACGTTATCATGCAGGGAAGACATGTATCAACCCCCTTTGAAAATCTACCAGTATATGACCTGTTTGACCTTCAGCATATTAAGGACATGCTGTCTTCTGGTTTTTTCACAAATAGAAGCTTCTGACAAAGATCTCTGGGGAGCTTCAGATGCAGGAAATTTTGCATGCCTTTATTTTTTGCAGAGCTATCTCTCAGTCACGTTCCCAACTTCAAATATTCCCAAGTTCAAAATGAAAATAAAAATAAAATAAAGCCGCTGAATCTACTGCCAGTAAATGCACATACAATAGAAAAGGAACTTCATAGAGTTTCTTTTCCTGCAGGCATGAAACAGTGGTATTGTTCATCAGATTTCCTGAGAGCATCATTTTCTTTTCTTCTTCCTGTGTTCATTTATCATGCTAACTGCTGCTTGGAGAAAAATAAAGAAAAATATTTTACTAGGCATGATCAGTTAGTACTGACAGAGTAAGTTCTTTTGCGAAGCTGTAGAAATAAAAGGAGATTTCAGTGCCACTCTTGAATTTAATTAATTAAAGTAAAAAGTCAGATATTGCTACCTCTTTTTTCTGTCAGTTAAGCAGACTCCTGTAGCAAGTGAATGGCACTTTTCCCTTTGGTTACACAATATTTATATCTATTCCAGAAAGAGGTGAAAAAAATAAAATCTGTCTTATCAAGCCATGATAGCACAGGGAGGAGGAAGACATCCAAGATTTCTAAAGAAGGAAAGATATATCAAGGAAATGCAAGGCTATTAACCTATATTTTACACTTGTCCCCCATGAGTCCTGAAAAAAAAAAAAAATCAAAGAATTTGAATTTTTGCCTGGGACAAAATATTATGTTTAGAACAGAAACTTTATATTTTTTCAGTAAGGTAAAGAAATAGGTATGACACAATAGACTGGCAGGTATCAAATTACCTTATCAACTAGATTTTACTCATCTTTTAAAGTCTTAGTGTGGGATTTGTGTCACCTGGGATTAGACGTCTGTTTTGTAGGTTGGCAAGCTAGTGATTGAGTCCCTTAAAGTCAGTGGAGACAATTGGATTTACTGGTCTAATTCAGTGCTTCACAAAGGTAACTGGTGATTCAGCATTTTGGATTTGATTGGAGCTTTTATTAACTCCTATGAGGTGATGATTTCTTTTTTACTTCATTTCTGAAATTCTGAAGTCAGTATCAGGGAGTTGTTGCCTTCAAAGAATTAAGTTGTCTTTCCCCTGCTTTTACATGATACAGTAGCACTGATGGATTAAGAAAGAGTCTTCTTTTTATGAAGGCTTATTATCTTTTTGACTGCCTGTCTAGAGTACATCTCTATATTAACCTTGCAATGCAGCCGAGGTACAGCAAATGCAATTATGGTTTACAATATAAGAAAAACATTATAATACTTAAGAAAAAAAAAAAAAAAGAAAAATCAAGAAGAAAAAAGGAAATTGCTGACTTCTCAGTTACTGATTTCTGGACATTATTTTTGTGTTTTCACAATTTTGTTTTTTTAGAGAATGATTTCTCTAGCTGAGATAGTTCTGTTTAGGTATCCAGTAGCTGTGATCTCACTTGCAGGGATGGGTATTTGGTGTTTTTCCAATCTGCAGATTAGTAGCCTCTTACACTAAGCCATAAGCTACAACACAGCTCTTTTTTGCATGCCTGTCAAAGACTTGCCTTTTCTTCTGTTACAGCTTAAGGCAGCATGTGAGGCAACACATTTGACAGAGTTATGCTGGGCAGCATGGCTCTCATCACTTTTGTTTTCTCTGGTTTTTGACAGGTTGTGGTAACCCTGGCAACCACCTTGCTGCATTGTTAGTGCCCATGTACAATGTGCTGGTGCACGTGCCTGAAGGCTGCTAAATGCTGTGAAAGAGTGCATGAAATGCTGCTTTAGATTCTCTCTCATGCTTTGTATTGTCCAAGGAAACTGCACTATTTTGTCAGCAAAACACTTATTATTTAACAGTGGGGAGTCTTTTCACCTCTCAGTGAAAGAGGCACAAGCATTTTGCAGCTTCAATTGAGATGTCTTGTTTTATGAGGGTTGAATTTTACACCCCTGCAGAAGGCTACAGGACAGAAGTCCCTATCCCTAATTTCTGCAGCAATCCTGCCCATGAAGTTTTATCATTCACAGTGCTACCAGGCACAGTTACTGCTGTCTCACTTTGGCATGCTATGAAACAAGCTATCCCACTCTGCCCAGATAAACCATGTTAGGAAAAAGGCCATTGCTGAAACTGCAGAACTATGGGTCCTTCTAGTATCCTGGAGACCTTAGAGAACTGGAAGGGTGGAGGAAGAGCACAAAGCAATTAACAGTAAAACAAGGGGACAGAATAAAGGCAGAAACAAGGTTTTGTTTCACTTACAGCTTGAATGGCTAAGACTGCCCAGCTTCAGAAAACTTCATTAATTGTGATGGGTAGCTATAGAAACACTTCTACAAAAAACAAAATTATGCCTTCCCAAGAGATAACAATATACTGTTGTATTCTTATGAGAGTATGGATGCAGGTCATCACTGTAATATGTACTTGGGGATCAATTAAGATGTTTATGGTCATGGTTGCATTGCTCTTGCTTAGCAGGACAGTGTTATCTGAACAAGGTATATCTCTTTTTTTTTTTCCCCTTCTCCACTAGTTAGCTTTCCCAAACTACATGCTTTCTGTGTTTTGAATGCTTAACTGTATTAAGTCCTTTACTGCTTCACTGTGTTTTACTTCTACAGAAAAGAAAATGACTGTGTAACTACCATGGTTTTTTTGTGTTTTTTCTTTTCTCTAGCCAGACAACTTGTTATTCAGTTTGACTTAGGGGAACATCTCTATAGTGCATTATTCATAGTGGTGAAATCTAAAAACAGATGTGCCATTAAAGCCAGCACAAATTTTACTAAAACATGGAAAGACAACTGTACCTGATGACTGATTATTTAATACAGAAAGACTACTGAGGTACAGAAACTAATCCATCTCAAAGGGAAGAGAGGTTTTGTTATGTGCTCAACATCAAATCCAAGTTTACTATGATCGGTATGGATCAGTTTATTTCCAGAACTGATATTATGTGGATAGGACATGGATAAGATAAATTAAGGTTTTCTTTTACTAAGAAGAGTATCATTTTATTTCACAAAGCCCAGTACAGAATACGACTCTGCTGAGCTGCCTTGCCCAACGAGGAAACAGGTAAGAGAGGCAGAAGTGAATGCTTAACACGATGCCTGAACACACAGAAAAATGATGGTGCTGTTGATACCCCAGCTTACTGAGTGTTATCTATCTTGTCATATTAGACCAAGTCTATTGGCATACACAAGGAAAGCAGGGCTGTGATTCTGCCTCCCTCAGCGTCATGGCAGCAAGGAAAAAGATGGTAAGGGAGCATAATTCTACTTTGACCCTGTGGATTGCTTGAGGGACTGGAGGAGAGGGAATATAATGAACCCTGCAACTCTGCATTCACATTATGGCCATGCTTAAAGAAAGGCCTTTGTACATATCTGAAGATAAAAATCAAAAATAATAACAATTTTTTAAAAATGCCCCCCCCAAAACAATCCCCAACAATAAACAAACAAACAAATAAGGAAAAAAACCCTAACAAACATACAAAAATTTTGTCCAACTAAAAATAATTTTTTTGTTTGAATTTATGTGTTTTCTTTTTCACATTTTTTATCTTTGGACACTGTGACATCTGAAGAGTGTGAAATATGTGAATTGTAGAAGTGCTGTCTCTGTCGTGCTTTATAATTCTACTGGATCTTCCTATGGAAATATCTGTTAAGAGTGCTGATCATTTAATCCAATTTACATGGGATTCCTATGAATGTCAGTGACAGTTCTCTGGACAGAGAAATTCTTTACAAGGCTTTCCAAGAGTACCTTTCAGAGCTGTTCACTCCTTTTCTAGTATTCCCATTTGGGTCAATCAGTTACATAATTTTAGCCAGATTTATATTTTTATTTCTGTGTTGATATAGGGATGAAATTGGGAAAGTCAAAGCCTGACTTGAGCTGAAAGTGGCAAACGTTATGAAAGGGCAACATGATAAGCTTGTGGGTACATGAGTGGCAAAAGAAAACCAAGAAAAACATGAGCCTGTGTGTGAGACAGGCAAGCAACCTAGTGATGAGGAACACAGAAACATTAAGGTACCTGATGTAATTCTAGCCTCATTATTTACTGGAAAGTCTGTTCTCAAGCCTCCCATGTCTCCATGTCTCATAGCAAGATCTGGAGGAGAAAGGTACACACATCAGAGGAGGCTGAAATTAGGGACTACTTAGGTAAGATAATTGCAGAGAAATACATTAGATGAGTAGACCATGATGTGGTGGACTAGACAGATGAACTCAGTGTGGATAATAGCAGTTGAAAGTCTAACCAGAAGCATTTTATGCATTATCTTCAGGAATGATACTAGCAGTAATGTTACAAACACCAGAATGATGGCAAGGAATGCTCCTTCATGAGACCCCCTTAGTTCATTGAGTTTGAATCAGGTCTGAAGAACTCTTCCAGAGTAGATGAATGGCAGCATTCATAATCCACTGCACAAATCTCACAGTATAAAACTCTAGGTCTTTCCTTGACCCTCTCCATACCTCCCTGACTGTCTCTGATTTGGGTATAGCACAAAAAGTTCCTACTTAAACCATTCTTTTGAAATGGTGAAGCATGGTGTAAAAACATTTCCATTTAGACTTGTATGTACAAAACAGACAGGTGCTAAATTTGAGTTTTGCACCTATACTGGAAAACCCTCAAAAATGCCTAATTCAATTATTCTGGAAGCTGGGAAGGTACAAGTAAAGCATCATCTGTGACCAGTCGCATGTGTTCTCCCTAAGTAGCATCTTGTATTAGCACTGATAGAGGGCTAAGTGGACCATTGGCCTTACTCTTTAGTTTCTACTAATGGAAGTTAAATTAGCAAAGTTTCATAAATGCCACATATGGAGTAAGTCTAGAATTTAAGAACTTCTGTGTCTTTTCATGAGAAGCTTTTCTATGAAAAAATGGTGTGGCCAGGCTCTGAATCAATTCTTTGCAAGAACTGTTGAGTCACACAAAGGGCAGCAACCAAGGCAGTAAGTCTTTGCAGAGCCTGCTGAACGGACTAATGGAGTACTGTTATATTTTCTTTGTCATGAAGTTTTATGACAAATCCAATGATGAATAGATCCTAGCAGACATTGATTATCAGTCATTGATTATGCCAATCCTAAAGCCTATAAAATGGAATGATTAAATTATAATCAAAAAAACCCCACAATATTTGCTGTCTGATTCATCAGCTTAATGTTCATATTTCTTCACTTATAGGTATAATTTCTGCATCACAAATCTCTTAGAAATATGTAGTCAACCCTTGTTCAAAGGAAGAAAGTCTTCCAATGATTGTGGCTCATTGCTAAAGAAGTGCAAGCAACCGAGGAACTGCTGAGAGGCATGGAGAGTATTTGGAAATGATAGGCTGAGAGTAGTCTTGAATGCCTCAGATCCTTCATCTTTAGAGATACAATGTACAACACTTGCCCAGACTTGTTTGATCCTGAAAGAAGATCAAAGTGTACTGTCCTCAAAATCACAAGAACCTCGCTACATTATGGACTGAGGAGGGACATTGATTAATACTCTGTTTCAGAGGTTTCATAGACTCCAATCAGGTTGGTCCTTTGCTATGTAGGCTCCATCTGAGAAAGGTAGTTGAGAATAAAAAGTTTCATCACCACAGATGAAATAAGCAAATATAAAGTTATTGAGAAGAGCTAGTCTCTCTTCTTCTGACTTTGCTGACATTCCCACTTTCAATTACTTGCCCATGACAAGTGCTCATGAGCACTGCAAATATACCAATAATCAGTAATATTTCTAAAGAGCCTTTGACCTCAACAGAATTATTCACTTGTACAGATGAGTTTTTTCTTCCAAAAAGGTTATTGTATCAGGGTGGAGGTCAACACACTGGCAATTTTATAAACTTCTACATTAAGAGGCTGCCATCTTCCACAGAATGGAAATAATTTCATGCATTTCATTTAGAAATGAATCATAAGTGTAAAATGGGTAGATGATTGATTGAATTTAATATATGCATATGGCAAATCTTCTTTGAACACAGCTTTTCCACAAATCACTCTTTCTGGTATTTGTATATATAGCATATTTTTATGGCTGCTTCTTCCCCCCCCCCCCCCCCCCCCCCCCAAATAAAAGCTTAATTTTTTGTACAACAAAAGTGACAGTGAAAGCAAGCATGCACCATAGGTATAATTTTTGCAATATTGACAAAATTATGAGTATTACGGCTGTCAAGACTTTGAAGGTTTTGTGGGACATTCCAACACACACACTAACACCTGTTGCCTCCTTGTTCTCCTTCCTATTTAGCACTCAGGATCCTGGATTTCCAATGCATGCTGTCAATGATTGGAGCTTATTAAATCTTCATTGCACTGGTGAATAGTGTTTAAGTACTGTGTCACCAAACACTGCAGTGCACTGATCTTCATTGGCCCAGATAGTCCTAACTGCTTATCATGGATATATTTTCCTAGATTCACTAAGGGAAATGGATCTTAATAGGGGCAAATATATTTTTGTTGTTGTTGTTTGTTTCTTTGTTTTCTGTTCTGGTTGAAACTGGAACAGAAGTGTTACAGGAAAGGGAGGGGAAGTGTCCTGGAGTTGGGGGTATGTTAGAGTATACCTCCCAGGCTTGAGTGTAGGTTCAAAATTTGGATTGCAATGGAGTTTAGAAATAAAACCTGAGCTTAAAACACAAATGCACAATGTGGTATTTACAGAGTTACAGACAATTACTTTAACATCAGTTTGGGAGCAATTCAAGAGTCCATTCTAGTCACTTGTTTTACTGAAAGGAGCTCTCTAGGTGACTGACAGGTGTCCACTATCATATCTTACAGTACCAGAAAGAGTATCTCTGCTTTTGAAAATGCTTCCTATTCCCCAAGTCAAATGAATTACTCCCTGGTTCATTAGATGCAGCATAGCTGACTCCAAGGCTGGTCTTGATGTCTAGCCTAAATGTATCACCTGACTAATAGTGGAAATACAGGCATTCAATCTCCAAATATTGTCAGAAAACAAAGACAGGAAAACTGGTAAAGAGATCATTGGTTTTGTTCCATATTTCCCTCTTTATAGGAATAAAGAAAGAGTTTTTCAGGTACACAAATGGCAGATAGGTATCCAAAGCCTCAGCTTTTGATAGCAGGCAGATGCTTAACTGTTTATTTATTTATTATTTTCCCCTTTAAAAAAATCTCTGCTAAATTAATAATCTCTTCAGTATACATTTGGTTGCATGGCCAATGACTGAGTGCATCCAACCATTTCTCTACTGCCTAGTACACACCAAAAAATAAAATAAAAAAACCAAACCAAACCAAACCAAACCAAAAAAACCACAAAAAAACCAGAAACAAACAAACAAAAACAGAAACAAAACTTGTCTACCTTTACTGCTGTACAGCTGTCATTACTGTACTGCATGAGCAGGTCACTGTCATTAAAATTGTTTTTAGTCTGAAAATTTCCCTGTGGCTGAGGGATGTAAGGCCATTATATAGAGACAAAAATCTTAAAGGTCACACAGATGACTACACTTGGAACTGCATCAAAATCTCCTGTCACGTAGTTTGGAGCTCCACATAGTATATTCTTCTCTCCCTACCCATAAAAGTTTTCCAAGTATCAGGATTTCCATTCCTCTGCTCTTTGGGAGAAGAGATCTGTATCACTTATCAAATTAGGCCAGGCTTTTAATCATGTTTGACATAAGATCTTCAGCAACCAGAACTTCTCCCTGCTTGGCCATCATCAGAACTTCAGCATCATGCCAGGTTCCCTGAGGGCTCTGCACTGCAGCCTCTCCTCATACTCCATGAAGGCTCTGTCACAACAGACATATCACCTCCACACTACTGCCCCAAATAGTGGGCCCACACTAACTGAAATACCCCATCCCACCCTCTGCATGTCACAACACTCCCTAGATCTCATGCTGATTTCTCCTACCCCTAACCTGCACTCACCTCCCCAGTCAGCCCCACCAGATTGGCACATTGCCAGTCCCCACATCCCCAGAAACTTCCTCCTGGCCCCGCTGGTGAACATCTCCCTCTGACTGCATGTTTCCTGACAAGCATTAGCATCACCACAGCAACTACTAGCACCATCTTCCTGTGAAAGCATGAAGCCAGCAAGAACAGTGCAGCATGAAATTGTATGGAAGAAAGCAGCTTAGGCTGAAACACCACAGAGAAGAGCATGGAGATGCAGGGGCTGAGAGGTCCTTCCTATATGCCATGTTTTCTTTGTCCCAATAAACTTCCAACTGCCACAAGTACCTCTGCTGATCTTTCACAAATCACATGTGATGATTAATTTTCATCCTTCCTCTTGAACAAACATGCCTCTCAGAAACCATTCTTTCTATAGCTGTCTGATTTAGGAAGTGAGAAAGACACACTCAGCTGCTGTAGTGCCTGGATGGATGGGAGTGATGGCTAATCCTGAAGAGTGGTGGTGAGCTGGTGTTTGTAATGCTAATTGAAGGAGTTGGAAGGTGGCATGAGCACCAGATGAGTTGGTGGAGAGCTGTGCCATGTGGGAGAGATGTGCTCCACCAAAACAGTTTGCCCAGGGCCAGTTGAATAGGTAAGTTCCCAAGCAGACATGATAGAGGGGGAACTGAGTACTCATTTTCTGAAATTCATGATTAACAGATTAAAAGCTACATTTCAGCCTTCTTCTGTCACTTATAGGAGACAATGCCCGACATTTTAATGGGCTCACCAGCTGATGTCTTAATTCTTCTTGGCCATGTCTTAGAGACAATTATTTTCCTCAATCCTCTAATAGAACTCTGAGGCAAGAATGTGTCTTGGCACAGAAACCTCTTCTGTTGGGGAGATCAGGGAAAATAAAAGAAGTTACAGCTTGGGCTAATATAGCAGGTAGAAAATCTAGGGCAGGACTGTTAGGGAGAGAATATCTGTCTCTGCCTTTATGAAAAATCACCCTTGAAGCATTTATTTATTTATATGTATTTAAAATATTTAACTAGGAATTGTCTGCTGAACCTGGCCACCACATTTTAAAAGACAGGAAAAGTGTTATAAGCTATACCATGTTTTCATGTTGAAAGAGAAGAATCACACAGCAGCTGACTGAAACAATAAAGAAATTGTGCAGTTCTCTGGAGCCTGAACCCAAACACAAACAAACTCTGGGGAAGTCTAATTTCAGAAGAGGACAAAAAAGCCTTTTATGCTTCCCTGCAAAGTATAATATTGTAGGCATACAGCACGGTATGAGAGTCTTTTTATCTAATCAAAAAGCTCCTTAGTTGCTCAGTACCAGTCAGCAGATCGCAAGTATCAAACAAGGAAAACATTAGAGGCTGAGTCCAGTAATCCATCAGACTTTATATGACCAGGCTGCTTTCAAATGTAACATTAAGATTACAACAAAATATTTCACCACTGTCCTTTTTGTATAGCCCTTCATTTTCTAAAGTTCACATTCTGGAGTTCATATCTTCATTCTCTGATTTGAAAGACAAAGAGTTTTGTCAGATTTCTTTGATTAATGACCATCTAGCTGTACTGCTCAATATACAAATCCCAGTCATTTATTTCTGTACCACAAACACTGCTAGAAAAATCTAGGACATGTATAAATAGATAGTACATTTAGAATACTATTTCAAAGGAATACCCTCAAAACTGTTTTAAACTTCATAGATGGGATAAATCTGAAGGAAATTATGTATTTGCTTCACTTCAGATGACATTTCTTTAACGACAGCATTTTGCAAGATAGACTAGGCATGAGCAGTAGAAAATCATATTATGAATTTACTACTCACTGCACATTTAATTCAAAATTCTTTCCTTCTGTGCAAAAGGGCTAAGAGCATTCAAGGTTTGATTACACTTGGATTGATAGTGTAGGAATGACAGCTGACTAGCTTGTTCAATCATCATGGTAAAATAAAATAAAAATAAAACTGCTGATAAATTTGATGAAGCTAAACCCTGAAATCCGTACAATTCCAAAGGCAGGCTAGAACAAATACTCTGTAAAAAGCCTTGGAGTAGTATTTCCCTTAGATTTCAGAGGATAAAGAGTGGTGCACTTGTGATTCTACTACTACTACTACTACTACTACCAAAAAAAAAAAAAGTAATTAAATATAACTATTTAGACAAGCATACTGTTTTGTAGTTAGGTGACACAATACTCCCAATAAAGAAACTACTTCTGACCTTGATATGCAATTGAACTAGGCAATTCTCTTTCCACTCAGTTTTTGGGGTTTGTTTGTTTTATTTTTTAAAATAAATGTAAGGTTTTATGTGTTATTTACTATTTCTGTTGCAAGGTCTAAGATATTCTAGGTATAGAGTGGGATTTTTGATAAGCAAGGAGAAAGAAATTCTAGTTTATAAATTTTTAAACAAACTAACTGAGAAGTCACAAGTACTTTGTACATGGCATGATTTTTGAAAAACTGCATAGAAGACTCCTCTTCTTGAATAACTTGCCACCTTCTTAAACACAATTTTTATTTAATTTTTTTTTACATTAAGATCACGTTTACAACAATGTATTGCAGGGTTATTTTCAATTTTTTTTAATGTATATTGCTACAAATACAGATAATTTTCTAAGTGTCATTGATCCATGGCAAAAAGATTAGTAAACTGACCTAAACTTCACAATAAAAGATGTTGTCTTGATTTACTGAATATCATTAAAAAATGTTATTTTCCTTTTCATTTTAGCAAGGTCCAAGACAGCTTGCCTGCCAATGCCCATAACTGTGCCTCTGATGTGAGTTATTTCTCATTGATTCTGCCCTGAATGGGAAGCTTGCTCATTAACTTCTATGGTGTCCCTGTGCCAGAGCTCACCATTCACAAAAATGGGAAAATGGTAACACCCTGAGTATGACTCAGCCAAAAAAAGTCAGGTCTGTAATAATGAAGGGCCCTAAGCATCAAGAACTGGGAAGAGCACACCAAGAGCTGTACAGAACAAAGTTACTGACATCTCTTGCTGGATATACAAGCTTTATTTTAGAAAAGGTTGAGAGATCATGGAATACTTTCATATCCTCCCCTGGGTGAGAGGGCTTTTTGCTGTCTCTGTGAGAAAGCCTGGACCATTGATGACTGTATTCTCAGCCTGCCTACATTAAGAAAAATTTCAGTATTAATTCAATAACAACATATGGGTAAAATATGCTTCAAGCAGCACATTTGTGTTATCTCATATCTGTCAGTAATTCTTATCAACCTTTCTAAATTCTTTCTTGAACAAATTTTTTGGGGATGTGCAATACAGCTCCAGTCCTGAGAACACCAATTTCTTATTCTAGACTAACTCATATTTGTTTTTTTTATTTATAGGACCTATGTAAAAACATGGCCATGGGCTACAGAAGTCTATTCATAAGGTCGACTAGGGTGGGATGTCTATGGGTAAATTCTTTTAAGATTATGCTGACTAACTAGAGGAGTAAAACAGATTATGTACCCAATCCATTACTCAGTGTTGTTTTGATTGCCTTAAAAAATCCTTGCACGTGACTTTTCCCCTAGCACCTCTGCTGGCAACTGGGCAGACCACTTTGAATTCTGTTCTTGGGGGTGCCTAGTGGAACTAATTTATAGAATTGCTAGGTATCACAGAAAAAAACCAAACCAAACCAAACCCAAATCAAAACCAAACAAAAAACCCCCACAGCAACAACAACCACCCCCCCAAAAAAATCCCCAAAACCAAACCAACCAACCAACCAAACCAAACAAACAAA
>JANIJG010002706.1:0-16443 GCA_024611175.1 Megaceryle torquata | reverse complement strand
CCCTTGGGCCAGGTCTCCACTGGCCCAGCCCGTGGCCAGGGCCCGTTCTGAACTTGGCGGCCCGCAGCCCCAGCGGCGGTGTTGAGGTCATGGCCCCGTGGTGGCTCCGAAACCCCCCCACCACCTGCAGCCAGGGTCTTCCCGAGTCGCCCTTCGGCTGCAGGCACTCGTGGTGTGACCCTCCCAAGCCCTCTTTGGAAGGACACTTTTCTTTTTAACAGTTTAGTGATATTTTATAGCCTGTCTCTGAATGCAAGTCTCATTGGAGTCTTATTTCAGCTTCAGAACAAACTCTTTATTGCTTGCAGAGGCAAAACACAGCACGCAGAGAGCAGCGGGTACAGGAGACACCTTCCTCCTTCTCTTTCGTGTCGACGGCGTGAAGAGGGAGCTTCTCGGAAGGTGCTGGAGTTACGCAGACCTAACCAAGCAGAAAGGGGAGAGAAAAACCCAGTTCCTGTGGTACTGCACTTAACCCATTTTCTTTTTGTTCCTGTAGGAAGCGAGGCACAAGCTGCCTTCTTCTCTGCCCTGCAGCCACCTCCGATACCTCGCGAAGCCAACGTGTCAGCAGGACATGGGGCAACGTTACCAACAAGCTTTGAGAAAGAAAATCAACAACTGGTAGAGGAGAGAGATGCAAATCAGCATTCCTCTCCGGGACGGGCAGTGGTATGAGCTCACCAGTTGTTTGTTTTCTCTCTCTGCTGGCTGCCCACTGGGCTCACGTTGTCTGACCACGCTGCAGGGAATTGTCTCTGGCACAGAGCTGCCTCTTATTTCCAACCTACATTTATTCATGGCCAGTTCATCCCTTTTTGTTCTCGTGCCAGCCTTTGCCATTAGCATAAACAGCTCTTTTCTTGCTCTGTGGTTTTGGTTTTTTTAGAGATGGTGACTTTGTCTCTCCCTCAGCCCTCGTTTTACTCAGCGAAGCGTAGGGTGGGCTCAACATTCCCTTGAGCCTCCTTGGGGCCTCCCCTGCATCTTTGGAATCCCAGCTTCTTGCGTTTGTCTCGGACTGCCGTTCTCAGCAGCGCAAGTGGTCTGAGGAACAGCTTTTTCTCATTGAAAAGGGGGGAAAGGATTTTCAAACCTCCCTCTAGTAATTCTTTGAAATTTGTCTGCCCCCATCTTTGTTGGAACAACGGCCTGAAGATGCTTCTGCAGAACCAAACTGTCCAGAGCTCCTAACTCTCCAGACAACTGCAGCTGAGCTGGAGGCCACGTCAGAGCTCAGTGGTCACCTAAAGAAATGCTCAGTGCACAGCACGGGCACCACAGCCAGTACCCCTGGGGCCGAGGGCTGGGAAAGGGTCTGTAGGGACCCTTCTAACCACAGGAGCAGGTAGAACAGCCACTCACGTTGGTCTGCAGAGATCAGTCAACATCAGCCACGTCAGAAACTCCTGGTTCAAAACATCCTTCAAACCTTCTGAGCCTTCCAGAGAAGTAAAACTGCAAGAAACATGCCAGGACATAAAGACAGAGGAGAGGCAACAATTCAGCTCCGCGACAAAACAGCCGCGTGTCCCAGTCCCCTCAGGCTCACAGGGATAGGTTATTTCCCCTTTCTTCTGACATCTTGGACTGGGATAAACCCACAAAAGCTTTATCCTCTTCTAGACACGGCGAGCTCCTCACACACAAGAGCCCCTTGAGCTTGGTACGTGTGGGCTGCCCAGCAGTGAACGTGTCTGTTGGGCTTGGGGGACAAGAAGGAACTGTCCAGTGACACCCCCTGTCCTCACAGACCCGGCAGGCATCAAAACAAAGGCAGAGTGGGGGTGAAGCAGCAGCTACGCCTCAAACTCGGAAAGCACGGAAAGGCTTTGTTTCTGGGAAGGACTTTCCCCTGCAAGTCGCGGGGTTTTTTTTATTTGCAATTAAGGAGATGAGTGGAGAAACTAGAACACAGTCTTCTTTTTTTAAAAAAAGAATGAAGTTCATCATCTGGTTCATCTCTAGCATCAAAGGTTTCCCTTCCCCCGCCACCCCCACCCCAGAACAGGTTAGACAAACATCTGTCGGGAGCAGTTTGGGGCGCGTTGATCCTGCTTTGGAGCAGAGGTCAGGCTGAATGACCTCCCGAGATCCCTCAAAGCCCTCGTGTCTTTGATTTTGTATTTTCAGAGTGACTGGCAATTCTCGGTGTCTGATTTTCTGAGCGCTTGGCCTGAGACACCTCTGTGAACCATAACTGTGCTCATTTCCCCCCACCCTGGGTCAGCCCCCACACCCAGGTTTCGAAAGCGGTTTTCATGCAGAGCCTGTAACAGGCAAGTGCCCCCAGATTCTCGTTCTGGGCGACTGTCCCATGACTCCCTGTAGTTAGAAATTCATTTTTTTTGCCAGAAGACACCGGGATTGCTCCTGGAGGATGTGGGCTGTGTGCGGTAAGTGCTTTTTTTCCTCCTTCGTGCCACCATTTTAGGACTAAGCAGCAGCAGCAGCAGCAACCTGTTAGGTTTTGTACAATCCCCGTCACGTTAAAGAAAGGAAACGTACCCCTCGCTCAGCTGTTGGTGTTTGGCTTTGGTTTGGTTTTTTTTTAATATAGAAAGTGCCCGAGAACGGTTTTCTCTTTGGCCTCACGAGTCTAATTTGCCTTTTTTTCTGAACATTTATGACATGAGCCAAGAGCGGGGGGAGGTGAAGCGGGCTATCGACAGGCTGTGGATGTGCTGACGCAGCACAACGCCGCGCAGCGCCGAGATCCACCAGCGTCCCCCCGGCCAGATGGTTTAGGAAAGGACGGCAGGAGCTGCCGCAGCGGCGCGTCCCATCGGGGCTCCCTTACCTTGCCCAGAGGTACCTGCCCCGCTATCGCCATCCTCGCCGTCATCAGCACGATTTTAAGATGATTACAGCCTAAAAATGTAATCTGTGCCCGTTACTGGGGACACGCAGAGCAGAAACAAACTGGGAGATTCCTCCTGGGTCAGGCAGCCTCTCTCCTGCCTGGTTTTCTAGGCGAGAGGCTTTTCATAGTAGGAGTTCATAGCAGATAGGAAACAAAATGTTTCTTTTCTTTTTTTTTTTTTTTTTTTTAAACCAAACTGGTCAACGTGCTGAGCGTGTGAAGTGTGAGCGAGTGGGATTCTGTTATTCCCTGCGGGGGCTGATTTGATCAAATCAAAACGTTTTGCAGAAGTGTATCCATTTCGGCTCATTTTCGCTGGAGAGTTTTCTTTTGAGAGGGTTTTGTTTTGATTAGGTCAGAGCGCTTCGTTTTGACTTCTCCCTTTACGGGGACGTTGGGATGTCAGAGGAGCGGATTCGCGTCAGCCCTGTCAAAAATCCGGGCTCTGACCTTATCAAGCGGTGGGTTTTGATGAGGCTGTGCTGACATTTGCAAAACCAGAAGCCCCCAATCAGCCCTGATTTTTTAAGTTCAGATTTTGTGAGAGATTTCAAAATTAGGGAGGCTTTTCTTGTGGGGGGTTTTTCTTTCCCTCACTCGTGAGGCAGAATTGCAAAATGTGCAATTTCCTTTTGAAAACAAAAGTCATCTCCTTTCCCGACGTGACGCTGTTACCATCGATACCTGCCCCAAAACGTTCCTTCAGAAATTAAGTGTTTGGCGACCTCATCCCTCCCTGCGACCAGACTTTCTGTTCTCCCCTCTCACCTCTGGTTTTTCTTGGCTTTCAGAAGCCAATCGAAGAAGTCTTTGGCCTCCTGGGTGCCCGGGTCCAATCTTTGTCCGCCGGCAGCTGGTACTCGGGGCTCAGCCTCCCTCTTGTACGGCTCGGTGATGTTGCTGGGAAGGCGAAACGGGACGATGTCAGCCCGAGGTGCCACAAGAGGGTGCCCAAATCCTGCTTTTCCCCAAACCCCGGCTCCCTCCCGCTCCCTCTGCCAGCAGCCCGGTGGAGGCGGCTGGCTTGGACTGGGAGAGGATAGTTGTGCCGTGTGCCGACAGACCAGAAACAGTTCTAGGACTTAGAAAAATAAAAGGAAAAAAGAAAACCAACTCCCCAGAGAATCACTGCTGCCGTCCAAGAAAAATATCCTCGACTCTACATTCTTCGTAGCCGTCAGTTGGCTGACGACAGCTGTAAGTTTGGATGGCAGGAGCATTGAAAGTCTACACACTTACTCGCTTTTCTTCTCCCGTCTGGCTAGCAACCACTCCACAAAGTTCTTCTTCAGCATGTTGTCCATCGTGCGGCTGTAGTCGCTTGCCAGCATGGCCTCAGAGTAGCGTCTTTGCACTGGTCTGGCACTGGGAGTCCTTACGCTCA
This sequence comes from Megaceryle torquata, assembly GCA_024611175.1. Taxonomy (NCBI): domain Eukaryota; kingdom Metazoa; phylum Chordata; class Aves; order Coraciiformes; family Cerylidae; genus Megaceryle; species Megaceryle torquata. The sequence goes on along the minus strand of JANIJG010002706.1, from coordinate 12,196 downwards.
TGCTGGAGCAGAGACAGTGAGTCCCGCGCGGAGCGGAGCCCCACGGGGCGCGCCGCGCGTATTCTGCGGGGGTTGCGGTGGTGGCCCACGCGGTCCCCGCGCTCTGCGAGGTCTGGGGATCACTTCTAATCTCTGGCGGTGCAGGTGACCGTTCCTGCCCTGGGGAGGATCTAACGTGCTCCTCGGCCGCTTTGCTGGCTGCCAACACAATCGCAGCTCAAGATTTGACAGCTCGGGAGGAGATGAGCTCGGGATGTTGGCCGGTAGTCCGGAGCAGCGCGGTTTTCCCCACTGTAGCTCGACTCGCACGGACTTTGGCTCTGAGCTAAGGCACCACGTGTGCTCAGGCTCCCTCCTCCAGCGAGCTGCACACCTGGAGCCAAGAAAGCCTTTCCCTGTCCTCCAGAGCCTCAGGGGTGGGGACACAAGGGCTGATCTTGAGACCAGTGCGGGTCTGGCAGTGTAGACACAGTCAGTGGCTACCTAAGTTAGCAAAGGATTTCATGGCTGATCTGTTTATTGGTGGGGTTTTTTGGTACACTGACTGGGACTGCGGCAACTCCCACTGCTCTCATAAGGATTCTTTTGGATCTTCTCAGGTAGTAGCTGGAAATTTTGTAGCAAGAGTCAGGGAAAAGGAGGGAAAGTCTTTATTATACCTGCTTTACGTAACTGGTCCTATTTTCAGTAGCATCCGAACACCGGATGCCCCCCAGCCTCGTGCATGTGAGATGATTACATCTTGTTTCTAGTTCTCAGCCAGCCACCCTCTCTCCTGGTTGACTTCCAGCTTGTTCCTCCTAACCCAGAGCTGTGGAGTTTGTAGGGAAAACTTGGGAGTTCCTGGCTCTGTCCCAAAGGCTCAGGGCTTTAGTTTGATATCTCTCTTATCATTTGCTCATCTCTGTACTCTTGGCTGTCTGTTATCTGAGATCTACCTCAGGACTCGTGTTCTCACCTACTTACCAAAATGCCAGTGAAAAGAGTCCACGTGCCTCCAGTGGGGAGCTGGAAAAGGCTCAAAATACACTGTGAGCTTTCCAAACACTTACCCCGAGATGTTCTCTTCCATCAAAACAAAGCCCAGAGAAGCGAGGAGCAGAGAGAGAACTTTGAAAGACATCATTTTCTTGGCTGGTTTCTCCGTTCAAAAGCAGCGGGCAATCCAGATAGCCAGTCCCTGTGACACATGGGACACAAAAGTGACAGGACAGTGAACCCAGAGGGACGCGCGGTCGCTGGGCACGTGCCTGAGCTTGTAAATGTGTTTCTTCAGTCCTCGTGCTTCGAGCAGCCTTCACCATCCTACAAAGCCCTCTTCTGCCGTTCCCCGTTAAATTACTCTCTCAATGCCAATGCTCTTTCCCACCGCGGTGCCTTTTACTGTTGGTCCCCTATACTTTTATTGTAACCATCAAATTCATTGTGGGTCGCGCATTCCCGGAGGCGAGTGCTTTGTCTTGCCCCATGTTTACAAGCTGACCCTGTGGGTACCTCATTGTGCTTTAAGGGTCGATTCAATCTGGAGTATGTGAACGGGAACATACATTGGGATCAGGCGACTCAGTCACGATGGCATCCAGCTTATCCCTCGCCATGCCGCCGTGGGATTTAGGAGCCTGATCTAATTTCTGGGAGGTTTTCCATCAGGATGGATAGTGCCTTATGTAGGGACTGGAGCCACAGCCCCTGAGCATCAGTTACGAAAAATATCCCATCAACACCGACAGGATCAGATTCCAAGATTTATTAGTTTCAAGCTGTTCCTCGTCCTCACGTCCACAGCTCGGCTCAACAGCCCTTGGACGTTTGAGCTCTTTTAATTACTATTCCAGCTCTCAAACTCTGTACAAATTTGGTTTTGATCACGGCTCACGGATACATTTTGTTGTCCCTCACTTCACTCTGTTACAGCTCTTTCTGGAAGTGGCATTGCAATGGGGAGATGCTATCACAGGAATAATACAGCAACAAAAAGAAGAGGTCTAGATCGGGACTCGGATATCCCATCCTTCAAAAATGCACTCGGGCACCGACAGAACTTTACCTCTCCATGTCGTTATTTCTGCTCTTTACAACAGCTCGGTTATTGTTTTGGAGAGAGGGAGAATTTGCAAGTTTGGGTCTCGTTTGTAACTGGGGGAATTTTTATTTCTGGAAAATTGTGACATCATTTACAAATTAAAAAAAATTTACCTTCCTATTAAGTGAGAAAAACGCCGAATGTGTTACGTTATCTCAGATACATCGGGTTCTGAGGAATGCTCCTGAAAGCAAAGGTGTAATATTCTGAACCCTGGCAAAATCCCTAAAATACTTAAAGCAGTAAAAGACAAATAATTACGGAGTGTGTTAACAGCAGAGGTAAATTCCATTACACAAAGAGCTGAAGAATATTTTAAATGAGAATGGGGAAAAAAATCATTATGAAATAATGGAGATTTCCCTCCTTTTTTTTTTTCATTTCATATATCGGTGATGTCACTGTGGGTGCACTGATGGATCTGGACACGGCTGAATTGTGCAAGAATATTGTTCCACTTAGGGCCATTGTTCGGGATGCTAGGAAAGGACACACACTGCAGCCTTAATCTTAGGCAAGGGCAGCGCTCCTCTGCAGAATTTACCAAACGGGAGGAAAAGCAGCTCATGCTTTCAGAGATTGTTGAAAAAACATTTCTGAGTTAAGACAAGAGCCCTTTGCCTGTGTGACACTGAACTGGAGTAGCTGAGCTCTGCTGACCCTGCCTGGCTTGGAGCTTGCTCCGATACCTGTGCCGTTTTGAGCCTGGGATTGAACTTCTTTGCGAACAGAGGAGCAACTGGTGGGATCTTTGTAACACGAAGGTCTTCCAGTCCCCCGTGCAACCCTGTCCGCTTTGCAAAAGCATTATCCCCAGTTTATTTGTAGCTGGGAGGTCCTAAAAGCAGCTAAGAACCAATTTCTCCCCATTCCTCTGCATGGGTGCAGATCCCAGCCTGAGAGCTGCCACGTACTGAACGCTGCTCTGAAATAACCCCCAGCGCGTGCTGCTGCAGGTCTTGTCTGTCAAAGCTACCGAGAAAACGGCCAGTTCTGTAGCACCTTGAGAAAAACTCAGCCTAAGGTGCAGGCTGATCCTGCTCTGGCTACTGCCTGATGCTCTCAAGCACTGTTTGCTCCCACTGTTCTCTTATAGGGAGAAAAAAAAAAAGTTAAATAAGTTAAAAAGAGAGACAGACTGACATAGAGCTTCTTACCTTTCTCCTCTGAAGCTGCCTGGAGGGTTTCAGCTCCTTCTGCTGCCGAGCAGACCCTTCAGGGCTTTTATACACATTAACTGTGCGGGGCAAACCCACTTCCAGGAGGTAAACAGGAAATCAAGCACCTAATCAAAGCAATTCAGACCCACTTAGAACTGCTTCATTAGATCCATTGACCTGCAGAGCAGGAAAATAACCTTTTAAAATATGTTTACATTAATGGCAATTAAACATCGCTGTATCACAAAATCAAGAACGAACATGAATTGCGGGCATAATGAAGATGGCCTTGGTCTGAACCTTAATGCCACGTAACACCCTGCTCTATGGGGAGAAAGCTTCTTCAGTTTCCATCTCTTCTTTTCCAAGTCTCAGGGCCATTTCAGAGGGCTCCAACTTGTTCCTTCTCTTTCTTACAAGAGCAACAACTTAACTGAAATCAACAGCTTCCATTGGTGGCATTTTGGTCAGTATCAAGTCTGGGTGTCCCAACTGTGGTCTGCAAGCCCTAGCCACTGAAAACAGCATCTGTCCCCCTCCCTCCTCATAGGAAGAGAAGAAAACTTGGGCTGGAGGGTGGCAGACAAGAAACTAGTAGGAGATGGTGAGGCTGCATTGGATAACGAGGTGGAGGGTGGCACAGCAGCCGCCTATGTAGGGTGAGGGGTAGCAGCTGGGGCTGAGCACCCATTTGGGTTTTTTCTGTCCTGAGTGATGAAGTGTTTCCCTGTGGCTCTGCAGCTGCTGGGGACATGGGTCAGCGAGGCCACCACCTCACGCTGCCCTTGCACAGCTGGATCCAGGAGAGCAGATGTTCTGCAGATGTTACTTGTGCTGTCAGAGTGCAAGGGGTAAATCCACTTCCCATCAGCTCTGCTGCAACTCTGTGCCTGGTAAGATGTTCTCTGAAGTGTCTGATCTGCTCCCTTTCCCCTGAGTCTCTCTGGGGCAACTGGATGTGGTGTGTTCTAGTGTGTAAATCCCATTTAGGGGCTGCTACCAGGTGTGTACCTGCTGCTTTAGGATCCCAGTCACACCCAGCTTCAAGCTGTTGAGGGAGTAGAGCGGGATTACGTTTGCACCAGGCTAACCCAAGGTGGCTGAACTCTGCTCTCGCTATTCCTGCAGCAGAGCGGTGCCTGTGGCTGCCTGCACTGGCTTGTGGAGCATGGTCCCGTCCACAGCTCTGTTGCATGAACTTTTGTAGGAGGTTATCCAAGTTACAACCGTCCCCTCGGGTCTGCCAGTCTTGTCTGGTTGTGGTTTTTTGGGGTGTTTTTGTTTTTTTTTTCCTTTCCCTGTGGAGCTGAGCAGAGCTGCTCAGAGCAGCAGCCCCACACACCTGGATGGAGGAGGGATGAGTCTGCATGTGTGTGTCTGTGTATCCTCCCAGGTTTGTGCTGGCTCAGCTACATTAGGGATTTGTGTGGGAAAGGAGTAGGATTTCTGGTTGACAGGGCTGAGCAAGAAGCAGCCTTAATGGAATTGCAATCATAATGGCAAAAGTGAAGTGTCGGTGGTTTCGGTGCAGGAGAGGGTTTCGCTGTACTGGCACAGTGCCCTCGGTGTATCTCGTCCCAAACACGTCCAGAAACCCCCTGTGATGAGGTGTTTCCACATAAAGGTTATTTGTTTTGCATTTCCTTCCTAAAAATCGTTGGGGTTTTTTTTTCCTCCTCTTCTGAGAAGTGCTGCTGGGGCAGAATGTCAGATACAGGCGGGTTCCAACCGCTACCTGTATTCCTGCACCAGGAAACTGTAGAGCACAGAACAAACCACGTCCAGCCTACCCCGGTGCTGGTAGAGCCAAGCTCTTGAAGCCCTACAGCTCCCCAGCACAACCTCTCTCCGCAGTAAAAAGCGTTGCACCCGCTTTGCGTTCAGATAAAGGCTCAGAGGGACGTTATCAGTGCAGCTGAAGAGTTTGGTGCTGTTAGGGAGTAATTACTCCTTTCACAGGAACTACTTAACGCGCAGCTCGCTCCTTTTGCTAGCAGCACACAAGTGCACCAGGGTCTCCAAAAGCTTTTCCGCCATGCGCGAGCGTCGTGCCTGATGTAATAAATGATGCACTAAAACAGTTACAAGTAGCTGGTTTGCAGTCCTAGCACAGTTGCTAATCAATAAAATGGAATAGTTTATCCTGGTGCCTTTATTATATATATTCTGGGTGCCTCACTCCCAGCCAACTCAAGGTATCTTGTTTCTCCAAAGTGCAACCTATTTGTTTTCCTCTCATTAAGTGCCTCTATAGGATATAAAGTTAATAGAGTGAAATAAGTATCCAGCAACATTAAATGTTGCCCGGGGTTCACAGTTAGGGTTATTTCAGGGCATCTGCTCGTGCTGCAGTTTGGGCAGCAGCATCACTATCGAATTTCTCACAATCTTTCAAACAAAAACCCCACAGATACACAGAAATGTTCCAAAGACAAGTGGGCGATGTCGGTGCTCCGTTCTGCCTGGGTGCTATCCACCCATCGATGACTAAAACGCTGAACCTCTGCCTGCCAGTCCAGGTCTGGGACGTGCAGAGGTGGCAGGTGAAGTGCTGACCTGGAGGAGGGCCACCTGCCCACGGCTGCTTTTTCCAGGGTAACAGGGAGTCTGATTAAGGATGCAGAACTTGCTTCTCTTCAGCCCATCCTCGCTTCTCTTTCTTTAGCTTCAGCCCACCACTGCCACACCAGCGCTACCCTTGTAGCCTTATCTGTGGTCTTCATTGATAACAGAAGTCACTTCACCAGCTTCAGCTGGGTCCCAGTTTGGGACAGAGGACTCTTTAGCTCAGGTTTCACCCGGCCGTGGCATTTGTGCCTGCAAATTAATCAGGAGAGCTGGGGCTGCCCTGCTTCAGCCAGACAGTGCTTAGTGAGCAAGCCCTGCTCTGCAGCAGACCTGACTCGAGGGGTTGGTGTTTCAGGAATTCGGGAAGGCGTTGGGAAGATCACAGCTGCGCTACTGAAACGGTCCTTCTGCTCTGCTGAGAGACACCGAAACATCTCAAGGGCAACTTTGATTACAAAGCATTTCAAGTATTAGGTGTCCCTGTAATCATGGAAAATAGGACTTGAAATGACCTTAGGAGGTCATCCATTCCCTGCCCGGCTCCCAGGCAGCCTCAGCTCCACTTGCATCACTCTGAATGAGTCCGATCCCTTCCCAAAAGCTTTCAGAAATAGAAAAGCTGCAAACTCCCCAGTTCCTTTCCTGGTGCTTCACTCTAACATCTCACCTCCAATGGTGCAGTTTACACCTCTCTCCTGTTCTCGGTGGATACGCCGAGTGAGACTTTCCCTTTCCCTCTGGAGCAGTGCTCTTCAGTTGCTGTTTTGTGCTCGGGGCACCTCTCCTCTGCCAGAGAAGGATTTCAGGTGTTGCACGTCCAAGGTGGAAACAGCCCTATCTGCCATGTTCTGTGTGCAACTGCTGGGCTGATCTGAGACTCCTCGTTGTAACTGGCTACAATTGATTGCTGCTGACATTTGTGCTGCTCTTCAAATCATAGGAAGGAGGGATTTTTAAGTTTTTTGCTCTCATCCTCTCCCTGAAATCACAGGCAGTGGAGTATCACTCAAACTGTGGACCGATCAGGACTGATTCTGCTCTTAGCTCAGCTTTGCTGCTGTCCAAGGGGTAGAGGCTCAAAAACTTTTCTTGGGAGCTCATTTCTCTCCCTAAAATACCATCCCCATCTCGCAGAGGAGGTAACTCTTACCCGCTTTATTCTCACTCATCCTGTTGCACCTTCACAAAGCACAAGTCTTCAAAATGAGCTGCCTGACCACACGGTCTGTGTCCAGCTTTCCCCTCCCTTCCCACTGCCGATGGGGATCCCGCTGCCCACTCTCAGCCTCGGCTGCCCCACGGTGTCTTCGGTACCTCAGTCAGCGAAGGCTGGTGCTGTCGGGAGGGGAACCACCCACCCGGTCCCAGGTGCCAGGGCTCTGCCAGGGACCTCAGTCTTGCCAAAACATGGCAAAAGCAGCTTTGGCTCTGGCTGAAGGCAGCGAGGCTTTGCCTGGCTGCTCATCCCACAGCCCTTGTGCTGAACCCTGCCCAGTGTGAGCTGTGCTGGGGACACCAGTGACGGGCTGGGTGGATTTACAGGGCATCGTCGGAGTGACAAACACCGCTTCGCCCTCTCGTCTGGGCTCAGACCTGCCTCCCCCTCCAGTGCTTGCGGGAACAGAACAGGTTTTTTCACAATGGCAAAATACCAGATATGTTTTTAAATGCCAATACTCCCTTGTAACTGCAAACAAACCCCCGGGCCTTTTACAGCTCCAGTGGTTGTTCTCGATGAATTCAGTTCACTGGGGTGGCTGTCTCGAAGCCTTCCTGATCGCCAGATCTTGGTGGGGGGAAAGAAAACCCGCAACAACTAAAGTGGGAACCATAAAAGGTGAAGAACGTGGATTTCTCCTTGCCACGTGCTCTGCTTGTTTCTTTTCCCTTAAATGCTCATTGTACCCTCCCAGGAGCAAGGACCTCCAGACAGTAACTGGTGTAACAGAAAGCCCACGACAGCACCTGTGACATCCGTGTGCAGAAGATTTATCTCGACCACAGAGCTGCGTCTAAAGTTCCTACAGCTGGCTCTGTCACCCCTGTGTAGTGAGCACTGCCACTGCTTCCAGAGGCTGGAGAGATGATCTGGACAGCTACCTGTGCTTGACCCTGCTAGCACTTCACCTTACGGCAGCTCTCTTAGAGGGAAACCCATCCTTTTGTACCCCCTTCGAGCACAGCTAGAGCCAGAAAGAACCAGCTGGGGAGATTAGAGTAGTGGAGCTGCAGGAAAGGAGAGGAAATAATCAGTCCAGCTAAATCCCGAGTATCTACCAGCAGGACGAGAAACTAGACAACCCAGTCCACGGCAAGGCGCCTGCCCAAGTGGCTGGTTCAGTAACGTGGAATTATTTCTATCTCATGCCCTTGCTGCTCTCCTAACACCACCTTTCTGGCAGCCCAGCGGTGCGGGTGCCCTGGCGCAGGCAGTGGGGTATGGGTCAAGGTTTCGATTGTGAAATGACCTATATTTTTTTAAAGTGACCCACAACAGAAAGCGTCGCTGTGCAGCTCCCCACCCCCCGGGAGACACTTGTTTTGGGTATAAAGAATTAGGCAAAAAATGGAATGGCATTAGTGGCTGAGCCTTTCGTTGCCTCCTGCTACAAAGAGTTTAAAAAGTGGAGGGATGAAAAGCGGCGAGTGCCGGAGAGCCCACAGTTCTTCGGGGGATTTAAACGGTGACTCGAAATTATAGGGCCCCCAAATTTGTACTTGCGGAGCATAAATCTGATATAAATGCATTTATTTCAGGCTGGAGGAAATCTGATACAAATACCTACAGTTACTGAAAGGAAAACACTTAATCTGTGCTTTATAAGTGCAGCGAATGTTTGGAGGGGGGTTCAAAAGAGCAGCTCCTACTTGAAATAAGGTCAGGGGGAGTTCAGCAACGGCAGGATTCATCCCCCACGACGCTTTCTCAACTGTGGTAGTTTAGTTTACTGTGGTACCAAGACCAGGATTTTCCCCACCGTTCCCGCCATCTGTAGGGAAAATGGCTGCTCCAGTTGTCCGTCCAGCTGCTCATGCTGGTTTTTGGGGAAGAAAAGCTTCAGTTGACGGGTTAGAAAGGTCTCCTGTAAAGAAGGGGTGGCATATTCATTTGGGGAGAAATTGAAAATTATGGGGACTATCTGAACAGCAACATTTTGGGGCTCCTTCCCATAAGCGTTTTCCTTGCCTCGCCGGTCAAGTTTCCTACTTACCCAAAGAAAAGGACTGAAAACCCCCAAACCGAACCATTTCCAATGCGGGAGGGGGGAGGGAGAAAGAAATCTATGCAAAGCAGCTTTGTTTGTTGGAAATGTGAGCATTTCTCTGTGTGTTACGAAAGCTCGATGGAGATTTCAGGTTGTTGCTCCAGGAGACCTGGGAAGCGCAGGCAGCCCCAGCCCTGAGCGGAGCTGAGCACCATGTTCTGGTGGGAGCCCAGAAACTGCAAAGCAGCAGATGTAGAGGAGAAGCAAATCGTTGTTTGGTTGTGGTTTTCTGTTGGGTTGGTTTTAAAGAGACTCCAGCTTTTTAGTACCAGAACTAAAGGATTTTTCAGGATGGGAGTTGATTTTGAAGCCAGAGTTTATTGCAGTATTTGCTTTGTTTTGAACTGAAGCACTGAAATGTTTAGGGAACAGGCAGATCTTTGAGCAAGTTGCAGGTTTAACCATTTCCATCTTCAGCTGCTTCTGAGCCTCCCACCCTCCAGGGAGCAGAGGGGCATTGCCCACCACTCAGCCCTTCCTTGGTGTTGGGATGCTCTTCCGCTCCCCAGCTCCAACAAAACAGCGGTTAAATGCCAAGCTGGTGTTTCAGATGCACGTAGAAGAAGGGGATTGCTAATAACCTACTTCAAACCTTAATTTTGTTATAAAGCAATCTATTAATTTCATAGCAAGTTTCATTCTTAACAAATTTATCGACGCCAGCTTTAATCAGCTGGATCTTCTTAGATATGAGCTGCTTTTTCCAGTTGTGAATATTTTCCACATAATAAAAGCTGAACAAAAGGTGGTTTAAACTGGGATTCCACTTAAGTAAAGGGAAATATTTCCCAACAGTAACCCTCACTCTTCTTATGCTGTTGAATTCTCACCTGTGTTTTAAGGACAGGCTTGCTCCATATTCAGATTATTTCTGCTAGTTGAGATTTGTTTGAAACAGTTTCTATGAAAACAAAATTCTTATTTTTTTCCCTTTATGACCTGTGTATTTTACTGAAAACTTTCACCCATATTTATTAGATAGTGATTAATACAGATTTTCAAACTTCCAAAAATGAAGTGGTTTGGTTTGGTTTTTTCTTTTCCCCAAAGTTTCTGGAGTTTCCAAGTGCATCTTTAATGCTGTCCAAATTAAAACCTAGTGATATCACCAGAGATTTAAAAAAGCCAGACCAACCAACCAACCAAACAAAACAAATTAAAGAAAGATTCAAATGATAACTGACAGGAAAATAACAGAATATAATCTGTCCTTGTTTACTGCTAATCTGACATTAAAAAAATATTTCTGTTTTAGATATTTTCTGCCTCAGACCAACGTTGAGCAGACTGCAGTAATTACACCCTTTCGTATCAAACCCCCATTTCGGTGAAATCTCAGCTGCATTATTTACCACCCAGCTTCAACCTTCTCCCTTAAGATATTTTCTTAAATTCCTAAGTGGCACCAATAATTATCTGAAATCGTAGATAAATTGTAAAAACTCATTAAGACCATTTCTGCCTGACTCAAAGATTTAAATCTTTTTTAAAAGCCAACTTTTGCCCCAGATCAGATTTTTATGGATTAAATCAGAAGCAGCTTTACATGGATGGGAGAGGGAGGCAGGAAAAATTTGAAAATGTTTGTAAACTCCCACGAAGAAAAATCAGCTCCTCAGAGGGATTTGTAAAAACTACAACCCAATTTAGGAAAATCCTGGGGGAGGACAAAGGCCAGAGAAGCTTTTCCAGGCGACACTGCCCGGGTACAAACTGTTGCTCAGCCCTTCCCTGGCTCCACAAATCCCACTGGATTTCTGGTGCAGTTGCTGGTAACATTTAAAGCAGCGAGGGGAGAACCGTTTCCCTTTGGGAGGGGGGTTTGCAGAGCTGTTTCTACCCTGGCTCAGCCGGGGCAGTTGGGGTTTGGGGGGCAGCCCCCCCGTAGATCAATGATTTAGCCTCTGCTGCTTGCATTCTCTAAATACCTTGTATCTGGAATGCTCCAGCGAGGGGAAGGAGGTTGACTGATACCCTTTCTTGTTTCAGATCTAAATTGAAGACTTCCCTCTTTGTTTGCATTTTTTTCTCTTATTTTTTTTCTTTTTTTTTCTTTTTTTTTTTGGGTTAGTTTCCTTCATTTCATTATTGCAGAGGATTATGTTACACGGGGAAGGCACTGGGTAACCCAATAAAAGCAACAACAAAAGTATTCTGGTCAAGATTAGAAAGAGATCCGCAGCAGATAGCGTGGATCGTTTATCTGAGCTGGCTGGGGGGGCACGCACACGACACGTAGCAGTGGAGGAAGGTGAACACTCAAGTTTTCAGGCAGGGAAGGCTTGAAGTCTTGAAGTGCCCTTTCTGAGCTGCAGGGAATTTACTTCCCAATTTCCTTGCTCTCTTCTTTTCACCTGTGAGTTTGGAGCTCGGATGACACCCTGGAACTCTCGGACACACGCACATGGCCGCGGCAGAGCTCCCGCAAAGACTCCTCGGGCTGATTTGGTTTGGTACTTTCAGGAGAGCCAAGTAATGCAGCTGGAAGGATGGGAACCAAACTTTCCCTGGTGAGCAGCATCTACACGTTTTTAAGGCAAAGATCCCGGGATAACCGACTGGATCGGAGAAAGGAGGGAAAGTTAAAGGCTTTTTGCTTTAAATGACCTTTTCCCAGGATTTTTAGAATTAATTTTAATGACTTTCCTAGGAGGCTGTAGCACAGAGCACGTACAAATGTCCTTGGGTGGGTGCGTTTAGTTCTTAAGGTTTTCACAACTTTTGATTCCTGACTAGTACCAGTTTTATTTACCAACAAATTCTCCGCGTGGCGCTTCCTCAGCCCGGAGAAAAATAGTAATCATAAAATATTTAACTAATAACAAAAAAATCAATAGGACACATCACAGCTGGGTAGCACCGAGGAAACAACCAAATCTGCCAGCAGTAGGGGGGGGCCCGGCCGCCCCCCGACCCCGGGGGCCCGGCCCCGCACCGCGGTCAGCCCGAAAGGCGGCTGGGGAGGCGTGGGGGCGGGGCGGCGCGGAGCCGGCTGCGCACCCGCGCAGGGAGCGCGGAACTGCCCGGGAGAGCCGCGCCGGAAAAGCCTTCAGTCCTCGATAGGCAAAAATCCTCTGTTCGGATTTTTTTTTTTAATAAATTTAATTTTTTTTTTTTTT
>JANIJG010002705.1:92257-105223 GCA_024611175.1 Megaceryle torquata | reverse complement strand
TTATATAAAAAAAGCATTGGAGAACACTTACATTAAAAAAAAAAAAATCAGGTTGGAACTTGTAACTAGGCAGTTATGAAACTGTTCTAAGCCCCAGGAGCTTTTGTAATTTGAAAGTTGCAGAATTCACAACAATACAGTATTAAATCTTCCCATAATAGTGGGGAAGTAGGAATAATGAAGGATCCATTTACCTGAAACAGTGACTCAGCTTCTGGAACAAGCTCTGTTTTACTCTATTTTTAGATAAATAAAGGAAGACTTTTCATTCAGACTGTCTCCAACACTCAGAAGTTTATTTCCAGCATTATGGTGTTTGTCAGGATGAGTAAAATGTCAGTAACAGTAAAATATGACTGTCAAAAAGTTACACTGAAGAAATTAAAACTAGAGAGTATGAAAATTACAAATGTTTTTTTGAAACTAATTGTGTATGGAAGATAGTATAGAATTAAAGATTTTTTAGAAACAGACTACAGGTAAATGGATCTAATATTCACAGCAAAGACACTGAAAAGTTCACTGGAGATTAGGACATTATGAACTTTATGACTGGCCAACTGCACCTTAATGTTGTACATGAGCATAGACTCCAAAAATTACACCTGTCTATAAAATTACACTTCACTGATTTTTTTTCCCCAACTCTCTATAGCTTGCTTCTTGTAGGAGGAATGCTTATTCTCATTTTAACTATCAGATGCAGTAAAATAGTGCAGTCTGGTTTTAAACGGCAATCTGAAGGATGCATAAATGTAAGGCAACACTTTTGCAAAATATTTAAAAAATTTTCTTAATGTCAACAAACAAGAACACGTACAATACATACTTAAATGTAACCACATTTTTTACCAGCATGACATTCATACATTGTATATCTATTTCAAGATCAAGCTAAGGAGAACAGTCTTACTGTTATCAATACTCTCTGGCTGATAAGTAAATCGTAGTTATAGCATGTACAAATACATATCACCTGCAAGATTTTAAATTTGGCTAGTTAGTTACTTGTGTTCTAACACAGTAACTTTAACTCCAGAAATTATTTAAAAGTAGTAAAGGATCTTCACAAATTCATGAGAATTTTATAGGCTGTCAAAATTGTCATAATTATATTGCACCATCATTCTAATTTCTTTCACTTGTCAAAAACCCCACTAATTATATGTGCCAGGACCACCTATATTATTTCATGACATTAGCTTCACTTAACAATTTGTTAGTGATCTATAAGTAACAAATACAGTGAACTTCAAATAAGGCCTGAAAACACAGCTTTTAGGAAATCTGAAATAAGCACATAAAATTTTAAATTAATTCAGATATATTATTATCTCAAAGAAATGAATTAATTTGTCATTACACCAGCTAAGCAGACATTTCTCGCAATGTGCTGAATAGATATTGCCAGTATATATGATGCAGGTTACTGTACTTCTCAGCATGGAAATTTCCATACTATTTTAAGCTTAGAATCTTTTAAAGTAGTAAACAGTACGTCTTCAGTTAACTACTCTATTATGCAAGACTATATATATATAAAGAAAAAAAACCCCAAAAACCAGTCAAACTCACTCTAATCTAGCAAATCTGACTCCTTATAGCATCAAAATTTCAGGAATAGTATAAAGATGATCCTGGTTTCCATTACACAGCACATGCAGGACAACCAGGTCATCAGGCCCAGTCAGTATGGGTTTATGAAGGGCGGGTCCTGTTTTAACAAACCTGATGTCCTTCTATGACAGGGTGACCTGCTTGTTGGATGAAGGTAAGGCTATGGATGTTGCCTATCTTGACTTTAGTAAGGCATTTGACAGTGTTTCCCACAGTGTTCTATTAGAGAAATTGACTGCTCTTGGCTTAGATGGCAATATGCTTTCCTGGGTGAAAAACTGGTTAGATGAACGAGTCCAAAGACTTGTAGTCAATGGAGTTAAATCCAGTTGGTGCCCAGTCAAAAGTGGTACCCCTCAGGGATTGGTACTGGTGCCACTCCTGTTTAACATCTTCATCAATGATTTGGATAAGGTGATAGAGTGCACCCTTAGTAAGTTTGCAGATGACACCAAGCTGTGTGGAAGTGTCAATCTGCTTGAGGGTAGGGAAGCTCTACAGAGGGATCTAAATAGGCTGGGTTATTGGGCCAAGGTCAATTCCATGAGTTTCAATAAGGCCAAATGCCGGGTCCTTCACTTCAGTGACAACAACCCCCAGCAGTGCTACAGGCTTGGGGAGGAGTTGCTGGAGAGCTGTAAGGCAGGGAAGGAGCTGGGGGTGTTGACTGACAGCTGGCTGAACATAAGCCAGCAGTATGCCCAGGTAGCCAAGAAGGCCAACAGCATCCTGGCCTGTATCAGGAATAGTGTAGTCAGCAGGAGCAGGGAGGTGATTATTTCTCTGTACTTGGCTTTGGTGAGGCTGCACCTCAAATACTGTGTCCAGTTTTGGGCCCCTACCTACAAGAAGGACATTGAGGTGCTGGAGAGGGTACAGAGGTGGGCTGTTAAGCTAGTAAAGGGTTTGGAGCATGTCTCTTATGAGAAAGGGCTGAAGATCTGGGGCTGTTCAGCCTTGAGAAAAGAAGGCTAAGGGGAGACCTTATTGTTCTGTTGGAGTTGGTCTGTTCTCCCTAGTGACAAGCAATAGAACAGGAGGAAATGACCTGAAGATGAATCAGGGGAGGTTCAGGCTGAATATTAAGAAGAACTTCTTTACTGAAAGGGTTGTCAGGCATTGGAATAACTTGCCTAAGGAGGTGATGGAGTCACTATCTTTGGAGGTGTTTAAGAGCCGTGTAGATGTTGTGCTTATGTGCATGGTTTAGTAGTTTTGACAGGGCTAGGAATAAGGTTGGACTTGATGATCTTGAAGGTCACTTCCAGCTGGAATGACTCCATGATTTTATGTTTAGTACAAGAGAACTTTGTATCACAATTAATTACAATGAAGCAGGCTTATATTTAAAGTGTTCTGTTTCTTCTACTAGGAAATGTGTCAAAATAATCAGAATTAAATGTGAATCATATAAAGTTGTCTATTTAGTTGTTGAGTGTCAGTCAGCTTACTGTAACAGGTTAGAAGTTAACAATTTACATCTAAAACTGTACTATGTTTTATCCACTCTGGAAGTTTGGGGTAAGTAATATAACTTCAAGGGATTCAACTTGCTCTGGAGTTCAAAAGAAGGGGGAGCTGACAGGAAAGAGTATACACTGATTTGAACTATGACTTACTAGAGCTACAAATGTTCATGAAGGATCATCGTAAAATGAACCCTCCCAAAGTTTCTACAGATCTTAATTTCTTTTAAAGTTTCAAATCTACTTAAATCTGTAACTTTACTAGCAAACTGGCACAGATATAAGGAAATAAGTGTATTACAACACTTTTTACCAACTTACCAAAATGTACTATGGAACTTCAGTCTTAAATTCCAATCTAATGATGACATATTAACTATTCAGTAAAAGCCACTGAAAGTTAACTATACATTTATGAAATGAAACCAGACTTATTTTCACATTTTATAGTTCTTGGATATTATGTTCTGTTTAGACCTTACTATCATCCATAAAGACACATCTGAAGAGAAGATAAAGAAATCAATTGTTGCTAAATAAATAAATTGTTGCTAATCAAAGAGGAAAAATATCTTCAGATTTCCTCAACCACATCTCTAGGCTTGGACAGGGTAAAGACTACATTGTAGGGGCTCAGCAGACAAACTAGTGAAATATTTTCACCAATATCTGCACCATGAATACAGTTCCTTTTTTTTACTGCTGTGGTCATTTTGACTAATGAAATGGAAAAAAATGACTAACAAAATCATTTAGAAAAAAAATCAGACTTTTCATTTAACCTATTAAAACTCAAAGATACTTAACTGAAATTGACTAATTAAAGATATTTAATTAAGGGACTTTTTGAAATGCACTGATGATAATATGTTTCCTTACGAGAAAATAGGAAACCACACCTGCTTTGTTTATTATTTCATAAAATATTAGCTCACTACCTCTGGAGTAGAGGTAGTTAAATTCCTTTATACATCTCAAGTAAACTGTTCTCGATCAAAGCAGTTCTTACCTGGCTATGTTCCTTCCTAGCCCCAGGGCTAAACCAGTGGCTGTGGGAGAAAAAGAAAAGACAGGTTTAACAATATAACTAACAAAGCACATGCTGTCATATGACCAGTCTGTGCGTGCTTTTGGGTATTTTATTGTCTGCCAGGAAAATACAGCCTTTGGCTATGCTTTATTTTAATGGGATATTTTTATTGAACTCTTGAAGTCTGTAACAGTTTTGAAAGAATGCACCACAAATTTCACTTCTGAGTAGCTACTGGCTTTATAGGTAATTATATTTAGGTTTTATAGGTTATTATATAAAATAATATATAAATGATAGTATTTTAATATACTATAATGCGTGTACTATAAATAAAAGTAATTCTGTATGTAGTACTGAAGTGTTATTTATTAATGATTATAGCTGAAAAGATTTTTAAGTACCATGGACTGACTACCTGTTGGTTATTAATATATTACTTCACAGACTGAAGTCTGAGTTTGAATCTTAAGTGAAATTCATGAATCTTAAGTGAAAGTCCATAAATTCAGTGGTTTCATGTCTCCATACAAGTGTGCAATTTTGACTACTGGCAGGCTTATTTCACACAGGTGAAAATTTAGACTAAGACATGCAGGGACAAGAACTCATGTGACTTTTCCCTCAGTGGCAGTAAAAGCATATTAAGACTGGTTCACATACACACTGTGATTGCATAGAACTGAACTATCATCTGAATGTAGCTGTAGTAAGCATTATACAAACCTGGGACAAATCTTGACACTGGTAAAATGAAAAGGACAAGGAAAAACATTAAAACAAGGGGGATCTGAAATTACCTACAATACCTACATATTACTCATACAGCAAGCAATAGGTGTTGGGCAAGGGATAAAATAATTCCATGCATTATAATGTTGTACAAAAAGACCATAACATAATCTGTTATTATGCTTATAAATTCCTCTAGAAATGTAACCAAAAATTATAAGTTTAATCATGCTTTTTCTGAAGTTGTTGCATTCAGTATACTTTGCTCTCCTTTTTTTTCCCCACAGCAGCCACATAATGACACTAAGATTTTAATTTTAATTAAGATACTCAGAAGAAGCAGATTCTATGGAATTGTCTGGTCTAAATTACTCTTTTTTTTAAAGTAAAAAATCTGAAATTTTTGTGGCTTTTTGCCACTGATTTTTAACTTTTCCAATAACTTAATTACACTGTTATCTGTTTGCTTGTTTATTAAAAAAAAAAAAAAAAATCACAAACCAAAAGTAAAAGTCACAGTTGAATTATTTTAGGATAGATATAACTTCTAAATTGCAACCTCTTCACTTAACACACACTGGCAAAGTTATGGGGTGCAACAGAAGTGGACTAGTAGCATAAAAGAGTTGGTACTGAGGATCTGATGGCTTATTTAAAACATTCCCCAATATATTATTTCTAATCATCTGTGTCTGTGTTTTTTAGATTTCTAATTTGGAATATATATGGGAAAATGTAATCTTTTTATTGTAACGATCCAAAAGAGATAACCAATAACTAATGCTGCTAAATGTTGTCAGGTGAAAGGAGTTTACAGTAATGGCACACTGCAGTAACTAAATGAACTGAATGACATTCTCTATTTACGGGTGTCTAAACAGTTAATTCAATATCTTTTTGCAGAATTTATGATAAACTTCTTCCTCACATGATATATCATGTTTAAGACTCAAAGATGTGATGCTTCTTTATTTTCATATATTCAAGCCTGACATTTCTGAATTTCCCTTCAGAGAAAAATAAAGCAGGTCTTATTAAACAACCTGTACTTGGTACTCAGCCTTAAAAAGTATTGTGTTTTAGGAAAGTGTATATTTAGCAAGTTAATAAAAACACATTTAGAAAGCACTGAACTTCATATTTCCTTAAGAAACATAAAATGAATTACAAAGGATTATAAATATTATTATTAAATAAAGATCCTTATGTAACTGAGCTGAGGCTCTCTTGTCACATATTTGTACAGTTGTAAAATGTGGCTTTGGGATAGAGGTAATACTGTAAAGCAAACAATAATAAAAAGTTATAACTTCCATCACTGATACTCACTCATGGTGAAGAGAATCCTGGGACAAGTGAACTGTTTTCCTGCTACCACCTGATCCTGGAGATATCTAACGGGAAAAAAAGTAGGGAAAAAAGAGTCTTTGAATAATGGGGTAGCATATGCACACAGTGATTGTTTATTAAGAAAACATATCACAAATACTACAAGAAAAACAGACACAGTACATTAGATACACTCAATGCAATTTAGCAATACCTGCAGTTTTAAAGTCAAGTCAGTGTGCAGAAAGTACTACACAAGATTTATCAAAATACTTTATGTGTAATTCTCATTGGATGTTAGACATTAGACATTTACAGCTGTCAGGAGCCCAAGTTACTTTAGAAAAGTCCATGAAGCACTTTATCTGTGAAAAATGAAAGTTAGATGTTTTGAAAATCAAATTGAACACACTGTCTTGCTTTATGGATAATACAGCAATAATTTTTTTTTAAAAATGCCCCCAACGTTTGTGTCCCAACACAAAGCTTTTGAAATTCAAATTGATGTGGGATACAAAGTAAAAATACAAGAATTTTTAGCATCCTGTACTGTAGTCCTTGTCTAGTGCTCCATACCTACTGAAACCAAACATGTATAATATGCTCAATTTAAGAATGATCTTAAGAATGCATGACAGCACATGCAGACTATTGCAGATGATCTGGTATTGCTCAAGAACACATTTAAATGACTTCATTTGTATTTTTAGAATCTGCTTAATTTGTCCACACATGTAGGTAGGGAAAAGCAGAAGAATGAGAGACCACCTGATGAAACTCATGCTGGAAGAACCAGAGCAGAAGGCAAACTATTCCTGATGAAAAGAATGCAGGAACAAATTTTCAGTTCCTTAGAGATAGTTTTATAGTGAGTAGATGACCAGAGGTGGGAATGAAGTCAGATGTTCCGCCAGTTTTGAAAGGAAACCACAAAAAGTAAATGATAATACATTTATATGGCTCAGGCTTGCCAAAAATACATAAGCAGAAGATTTGCAGATAAAAGTAGCCTACTTTTATCAAAAGAACAATGCGCTCAACTTTTAAAGACAAACATCCCTACTCATCTTATGTCATGATGGAGAAAAGCCAGGGCAGCTGGAGCTCAAAGAACACTCACTGAATAATTTGAAAGCTCCATGTGGTTAAAGTATGTGACCAAAATCTTTTTCTTTGACCCGAAGAATGATGTCACTTGGGGCTGAGTTGAGAAACCCTAAAGTGGTGTTACTTTTCTGGCTGATAGTGATTGAAAAGAATTGGTAATAGCTTAGTGCAGAAAAATTTATGCAAACATACAGTTACCTCATAGAGAAAATCATGGCAGCTCCATGGGAGAACAGCACTGACTGCTTTACCTGCGTTTGGAATTTACTGTTTTACTAGACTTACTGAGGCCTTATATAGCCACATGATAAAAATAAAACAGTGACCAAATGTTACTTTTGCAATATTATAGTTCACCTAATAATAACAGTGAGAAATGTAAATTTACAAATACAGACCTAGAAATATGAACAAGTATTTTAATACGCAATTTCCAAATTTTAAGATTAATAACTAAACTATTGCTTTCACACTATAGGTAAGCATGTAGCTCAGGCTCTTGAGAGTTACATCCTGCATTAATCTCAAAATGAGGTTTTCATGCTATTCCAGTGGGTATCCCTGGAATATAGTAATCCATTTTCTACACTGTGGCTATAAAAAAAGCCGACTGTGCCTATGTCATGCTTTGTTAGAGGTTCATGATCACATTATCTCATGGTGGACCTGACACTTTTATTCAGTTTACAGTATGTTCTGTGTACAGGCAACTTATTTCCTTTGCCAAGGCTGCTGACAACCTTTTCCACACTATATTAATCTTGTTTACAGACTTTATCTTGGTACAAATATCAGAAAACTGAACTTTTTATCTCAGGGAGAAAATAAACAACACGTTGACAGAAGCAAAAGCTATTTTCTGGACTAAAATTGGTTGTTTATCTGCAGCCATACTTATGGAAACAAGTTTAAGTTTCCAGCTTACTCAAAATACATAATCTGAAATTTAATAAGCATAGAAATATAAAGAAAAATGACTTGATAAATTGCCAGTTTTAAAATAATACATAAAGCACAGAAGCATGTTTTTCCACTAATTTATATGAGAATATGAACTTGCTTGGAATACAGTTAGAACTGATCACCCAGAACACTTCTCAGGTTTCTCTTGCAAACCCCAGATAGATTCAGTTACCAAGCACCCACAGAATATTTATATAACTAAACTCATAATGCATATATATAGATCTTTGCATAAAGCTGAATGCTGATTATTGTAAGATTCACAATATGTTAATGCAAATGAATTCATATTTGCAAAGTTTATCTAGGGTGTAAAAAGCCAAAACAAAACCTATTGCCCACCTTCACCTGCTAACTTGCTATTAGAAAAACCTACTCCAAAGAACTGCTGAATCTCCACAGAAGAGAGTGCCAATCGCTCTAGAAAGTGGCAGCAGATTGCAGGACACTAAAATACAAACAAATACCCTCTCAACTGTTCAGATTCTTTATTTATGCAAAAAAATGCATAGTTATCTAGAATTGTTTCAGGTGATGAAATCCCAGTGCACAAGAAGAAATCAAGGAGGAATGTAAGTAAGAGCTTTCCACCAGGTGACTAAAAATAATCAGCATTGAAAGTTTACACAAATAAGTTTTTTTAAATTATTATTATTCAATAGCATATATGCTAATGTGCATGTCTATGAGTATATGTGTATCAGGGAATCAGAATCGCTGTGATGGGTGTGTTTAGAAGACTGACAGTTGAAGCCCGTTTTAAACTTTAAATTCATTTATTAACAACACTTCTTGGTAATGGTCAGTTTTTACACACTATTAAACACCCTCCTTATACACACAAAAGTGTTATTTTAAAAATTTGTAAGCTAAATTAACTGAATACACAATATGATAGATCTGATACTGTATAGTTAGCACTGATGACTATGGTTCTTCACCACAAGGGTCAAGGTGATCAAGACTGAGCCATCTGAGAAAAGAGGTTGGAAATGAAGTGGTCTTGTCTTACTTATCAAATACTCCTTGTTTATGTCTGATGTCTTTATATTATTGTTCCCTCTGAAAAGGTGAGGGAGGGGGTGCTTTCTTTTTTTTGTAACAAACACCTGAGCCATGGTCAAGTTAAATGCAATCTGAAAAAGGACATTTTAATAATGTCCAACAAGTGCTGTAGACTACTTCTGCCACATGCTTTACAGGAAAAACTGCCCCAGACTATTTTCTAATAATATAAATATAGTAATATTTTTTTCAGACCTTTTAATGGATACCATTTTGGGAAAAATGCCATGGCATGCTTTAAATTCATACACAGCATGAACAGAATTTTGGCTTCAAAAGTTCCTTCCTATAAGACATTAAAATGCCTAAGAAATGCCCAGTAACATCTTTCAAACTTTTTAGCAGTATATTTAATAGTCTGTGTTTCTAGAAGTTGCACTACCTCATAAGTGAAGATTATCACACTCAGACTGGAACTGGGGTAACTAATTTAAAAAGGGGAAGTATTTCAAGTTCCTTTAATTAAAAATAGCAGCTTAAAAAAACTTACGAGATATAGCAAATGACAAGGAATGATGTCCTAGAGGACAAGGAACATTATCAACCTTCAAAAAGTACAAAAGAAACATCACAGGTCTTCACATAGCACACCTGTGTTGCAATCTGTACTGGGGCTTAGTTGCACAAAGCAGAGAAACAAGTAAGATTGTAAAGGAAAATGAGGGAAATCTTGCTTGTCATCATCCTCCTGTGCAAAATCTCTCCAGCAACACATTGCACAAGAGAGATTCTAATCTACAGTTGATGTAACTGTTTTAATATAAAATTTACAGTCATCTTTGTCACTCTTAATTTCTTCTGGCTACAAGTTGTTTTACCACCAGTTGAATAAGTTGGTAGCTACATACAATTTAGAGTATCTGAAACACATGTACTCCAACTCAAAGACACAAAGTACTTCTGTTTTGCAAAGACTGCTTTGCCTTAGAAATTATGACCTATACTGATGGACACAGGAAAATGGAAAAGTATTCAAGCGTAAGAAGTTTTGCCTCAAAATACACAAACAACATGGTATAATGCTTCCTGAGATATTACTTATGACATACTTCAGAAGTGATATATGGAAAGATGTTGTGATTAAACAGAAAAAGAAAGACAAGAAAGATAGAGGATATCACTCCGCAGAAATAATGTTGAGCACTGTAACTGTTAAATGCTTTAAGTGCTAGTAATATAGAACAGATTATTCCAGGAACTACAGGTACCTACAGTGACCATCTAGTTCAACCTCCTGACCACTTCAGGGCTCACCATAACTTAATGTTGTTAAGGACATTGTTCAAAATAAATACTGACAGGCTTGCGACATTGACCAACTCTCTAGGAAGCCTGTTCCAGTGTTTGACCACCCTCTCAATAAATACTTCCAAGTGTCCAGTCTAAACCTTCCTTGGCACAGCTTTGAACTATTCATACACTTCCTGACACTGGATCACAGGGAAAAGAGATCAGCACATCCCTCTCCACTTCACTGCCTCAGGAAGCTGTAGGGACCAGTGAGGTCACCCCTCAGACTCCTTTTCTCCAAACTAGACAAACCCAAAATCCTTAGCCTCTCCACACAGGACGTTCCTTCCAGGCCTGTCACCAGCTTTGTTGCCCTCCTTTTGAAAGAATTCAAGGACCTTCACTTTCTTCTTAAATTGTGGGGCCCAGAACTGCACACAGGACTCAAGGTGAGGCTACAGCAACACTGACTACAGCAGAATAATCCCATTTTTTGACCAGATGATCAAACCACTAACTGAGAGGGAGCAAACTGCTTACAGTACAGTCACAGGCTGCTTGAACAATGCCTTTTACTTTATATGGATAGGGTATGAAATATTAAAGACTGGGATTTATATGAAAGATTATTTAAAGAGAAAAGAATCATTTAGTGGATCAATTTATGCACCTTTTAACAAAATAAATATTATAGTGCTATTTTAATTTATGTGCTGTACCTTAAAGAAAAGGTGCTACTGTGTACCAACAAAAAGTACAAAAAGTTGAAACAAACCAGAAATACATTCCATTGTCGCCTAACAATTCTGTTTATTTCTCATTTGCAGTATATTTTAACAGTTACTGAATACAGTTACCCATGGGAAATTATTAATAATTTTTAAAGATCCCTGTAATACAGAGCTCCCAAGTATGAATACAGCATTTTCTTAATACTTAAAATACTATAGGCTACCTTAACATGCATACTCAAACACACCTCTTCTCCATTATTTTTTTTCCAATGGTATCACACACACAAAATGGTATCACAGCAAGTACACTTCCTCTTTATCATTTATGATAAATTAATTTTTTAAAATTTAAATTGGATTTTATGCCAAACACTCCATAGCACATGCAGTGAAAAGACATTATTAAGCTAATTTTTTACAGAATGATATTTCCTTACTATGATTTGGTGGACCTGGCAGTGTAAGCTTTACAGTTGAACTGGTTCTTCTTCAACCTAAATGATTCTATGATGCATTTAAAGAATCCACATAAATAATTATGGAAGTATTTGATTTGAATGCTTGTGTCACAAAATGTATGCAAAACCAGTAAAATTTCAGCAAAAAATTGCTGAACAACAGTTACACAAATGAGCTAACCACTATTCTAAATGAAAGAATAGGTTTCTTTTTCCACTTTATAAATTAACTGCTATGATCTACTACAGATTAACACATGTAAACAAACAAACAAAAGTATATATTAAATAAAACTTTTAAATTCCAGAAGAAAATGCACTCCCTCCCTGCCCCATTCAGATATTTATAGTATCATTCCCTAAAAACACTATATTGATGAGTACAATTTAAAAAGTTCAGTAGCAAATTCAATTTTCTCAGACAGAAGTTTCTGCAATACAAGTTGTTGTCCAAAACAAAACGCAATTAAAATCAAAGCCCTAACAGGATTTTGCAGTGGAAATTACAGCATCACAATGGTACTTCCATAATTCACAGATCTGTAATTGCCAATTTATAGAAAATTAAATCAAATTATATCAAGGGAAGAAATGAGAGAAAAATCTATTTGCTACATTTTATCGTGCTTATTAAATAACAATTTCTTGTTATTTTCAACATCGGTTTTATTATTATCCATTTTATACCCTTTCTTCACTAGAAGGATTAGAAATCACCTACACTAAACAAAGCTCTGGACTTAAAATACATCTTAAAAAACATAGAAATTCTTTGACTTGGAGCAATATAGAGCACTAAGACAATAAAACCAGCTCTCACAGTATCCATTACTGAATCATTGCCATATCCCTAGCTTGACATCACCATTATATTTTTATTCCCTCTACAAAAACACCATTGCTGAAGGGCCCAAACTGACCATTCCAGAGGAGCATCTCTAACGTAACAATTAACTTTAAGTG
This sequence comes from Megaceryle torquata, assembly GCA_024611175.1. Classification (NCBI taxonomy): domain Eukaryota; kingdom Metazoa; phylum Chordata; class Aves; order Coraciiformes; family Cerylidae; genus Megaceryle; species Megaceryle torquata. Next base: position 92,529 of record JANIJG010002705.1, on the reverse strand, counting down.
ATGCTCAGTCAAACTCTACAAAGCCTTCATGAAGACATGGTTCCCTGGAAGAATAGTCCCATGCCGGTTTCTTTTGCTACTCTAGTTATAATTCCTTAAAATTGATCTCTTACTAACACAGTGTTGCAAAAAAATAATGTATCATTGCCATTCTGCTTACAAAATATATGCAAGCTATAAGGAACAAGAAAAACCTCAAAGTCAAAACACATGGACTTTAATCCCAAAGCAAACACACTTCTTGTACATGTTTTATTCTTTTAATAGTAATA
>JANIJG010002705.1:57642-75027 GCA_024611175.1 Megaceryle torquata | reverse complement strand
CTGCTCCCATTGTAAATGTTTTATTTTATTTTTTTTTTTTACACGATAGGTTTCTATGAACTAAATTATGAATTAATATGATTTTATTGAACCAATTCTTCACAAACTAAAAGTTCTGCTCTAGAAGAAACAGGGAACTGTAGATGCAGGAATGAGAAAAACGTCATTAGAGTACAACAGGTGGTAAACCCATTAGTATAACCACCAGTACTGGGCTGATTGTGAGAATACTGATACTTTACATGCAGGTTTTCAGAATCCATCACCTTGATTCTACCATATTAACAACAAAACCTCATCATAAACTAAGCGCATTCACTGATTCAATTAATACACGACTATAGTATAGATTTCACTACTACAGTTCAGATTTCTGATGTCAAATTAATTACAGAGCATTAGTGAAACTTTTCCTGTTTGTGAGATTTTTTGTTTTGTTTTAAAAGAGCAAACATCACCAGATAACCAAACTGAAGAAGGTGCAGGGTTATCAGAACACTAGCTTTAGGAAAGCTTGAAAGCTTCACTAACACTCTTAATGCTCTGCAAGGAAAACCAGGTTTCAGTCATATCTCTATATTAGCTAATTCCATGTATTTCTCTTTGTGACTTCTTTTTGGCCTGAGGTTGAAATGCTCAATGACCTACACAAGCATAGAATATGACACTAGGGAAGAGAACAACTGAATTTCTTTTTTTTTTTTTTTTCTTCCCCTTTTTGGTGGCAACAAGAAACCAACAAAATATTTATTGAAGTGGAATTTGCATATATTTATGTCTTCAGAGTCTTACTTTTCTCTTAGAAGAAAATTACTTAGTCAGAAGTGAACAGAAAAATAAAGCCACCTTTTGGAGACATACTGCTGATAAAAACACCATCACCTTCTAAATAGTGCAATCAAGACTTAGTAGGTGTAGAAAATGAAAGATACTATGAAAAAAAGAAATTAAGAGAATTATCTTTCTTTAAATATGTTATTTTTAATGTTTCTCAGTGCTTAAATTTAGTCAGAAACAGACTAAGAAGCACAGGTATATGGACAAAGATTATGTAATTTTTTTTAAGGTGAATATGAGACAACATAGGATCATAGAACATAAAATAATATTCCATTATTATTGTTTATATCACTTCACAGTTACTGTCAGAAAATGCTTAATTTCACCTGCATACCATTTGTATTTCAGTTCTTACAGGGAAGAAAACCGAAAGCACTCTAAAAAAATTCTCGTTTCTTTCAATTTAGTTATATTCAGTGACTTATCTCCAAATTCCCATTCTATTTTACTGTGCTTCCTTACCCACCCCCCCAGCCCTTTGCTGTCTTCTCTCCTCATTAAATTCATGCTCACATCCAAAAAACCACCTCATCCTACCAAAAAGCAGATAAAACACACACAAGAAATACCTTACTACTGTTATAAAGACAAAGCACAGAACAATCCTTGCACCACGTTAGACACACTGATGAATTCAGCTTACACAAAACTAAACAGTACTAAAATACCTGCTTTGGGAGCTTGTGTATGGGGGTAGCATCCATGTCCAACAGAGGATTTCAGCTGGACAATGATGAAAAGTCCATATGTTACAGTGCCACCATAAATTATGTTAGAACGTATGGTCAGGCCACAGAGGGGTTCCAAAAATAGGTTAGAAACAGCTCTCTGACTGAAAACAAATTGCCTAAATACTAATATGAGAAAACAGTGTTCTTGACATATATTTTCATGTGGCTACCTCTGTTTCAAGCTAAATCTATAGAGATGGAATACAATATGCCGCTGCTTTAAATTTGGAGGTTGTTATTCCATCCAGACACTAAAAGGCAGAGAAATCTGTATGGGTCTGATGCCTGCAGGCTTCAAGATTTATTATGAAATAAAGAAAAAATGAATGATGGTATGTCAGTTGGACTGGACATCAGCTATTGAACCTGCATTATGGAAGGAAGGAAATCTCAAAAGACTTTAATCATCACAGACATTAAAATGTTTGTAAAATAACTATTACTACACAGCTGAGGCATGTATAAAATGTAACACTTTTGAAATATAAACAAAAGAACATACAAGCTAGAATAATATTCTCCCATTGCATTTAATACTCTTAAAATTAAAAGAACACCTGACTCTACTTATCTATAATGCATCACTTCACAACTTTGAATCTTTTAAAGCCAGGATTAAGCTTTGTAAGAACCTACCATGAATGCAAAATAAGACAGCTTTACAGAAGAAACTGCTGTTAAGCAGCTTGCAATCAAGATACCATAAAATTCTGATCTCTAATAAAATCACGTTTGTTTCAAAATGATGACATCTGATGGGATTTTTTTTTCTTGCAACTAAGTAACTTAAAACACATGTACAAAACAAATTTACAAAGCGCAGTTATATTGACTTCATAAATTAATATTCAATAAAGTCATTTGTCTTCTGTTGGAGAAGTGCTACACCTCTAAGGGGGGGATTCACTGATTAACATGTTATGTTGATTAATCCTATGATCTCATTGAAAAGTCTAAAGATCAAATGAATATTAGATAAGCTGCCATGTTAAAATAAGTAGTATTCAGTTTTCACATTTTATTTCTGGTGTACAACATTTTTTGGAATAATCCTTCATGCTTGTCTAATAAATACATTTGAAAGCTATGTATTTCATGTAAACCCAGAAGAGTTGTACTTAGCAGAGAAAAGTATCAAGTTAAGATGCATTAAGACAATTAGGATTTATAGTAATTACAAGAAACTTGCCAGGGGCTAAGCAACCATGCTACTTCTGTAGTAGTATTTATGATGGTTTTGCATTTTCACCAGCTTCTGTGTTCAGTTTTGATATTTTCAGGTAGTCTAAAGCATGGTACTGGAAAAATAGAGACAAAAAACTCCATCGTGAATGTATTTCTAAATTTTATTTTTAATTACCACCTTAAAGTTTTCAGCAACTTGGAATTGATGGGTCTAACTAGACTTTCCCAACTCAAAGAAATAAAAGCTCTATTAATGTAAAGATTGCTTCTTAGGTTCATCTTTGGCTGAGATAAAGCAGAAGCTTGAAATAAATGAAAAATTTAGTTATTTTAATTGCCACCGCTGTACCAAACAGCACAAAGCCATATTGTCCCACAGCATGAAGCGATCAGATATCTGCCCAAAATGATGGACAGCTCTGGACCAGTGAACAGGCAAAAAATCCCATTTACTCCGTGCCAGATGGGACCTACTGGACGCTTCAGCGCAAACAACTCATCCTTCTTCGGACCTTCTTGTCCGACTCTTGAGCTAGCTCCAGCTGATAATGATGGATATCAAGGCTACAGTAAAGTGGGTGACAACAGCAGCCTTGTTATGACTGCCAGTCTTTCAGTCTTGTCATTATTACACATTGAAGATTTATTTGAGTTTATTGTTGTGCACTGGGTCTAGCCATTTACAATTCATCACCTACTACAGAAGGTTCAAGATAGTGGCCATTGCTATAATTGCCACCTCCACCTGCTTCTGGAAATTATGAGGTCACCAACTAGGGCAGCCCAACATCCACAGAGCTCCTCATGTTCCCATGAGCACCCACAGTGAATACCACCGATGCCACTGCTGGTACATCTGGAACCATTGTCCTAGACATTTTGGAATGCCAGGTATTGTTTGCAGTTACAGTATACACACGCTTCAGAGCATCCCTGAAAATTTGATTCTTGAATAGCATAATAAAACCTTACACCTGCTTCAGAATCCACTGAATTGGTATCATTAGACTTCTGTATATGTAAATTAACATTTACTTTTTGTATCTATAAAGAATTAATGTTAACTTAAATAAAATGGGAGTGTACTTTTCAGACAGGCTTTAAGACTGCAAAACAACATGATGAACAATGTACTAATGTTAAATCAAAAATAACTAGCAGAATAAAAACTCCATGCAAAGAATCACCTACTTCTACTATAGCTTTCTTACTCCATTAATATTTTTAAAGTGGAAATTGGTTACTCACTGCAGTTTTCCTCAGTATTTGTAAATATGCCAGTAGATAAATGCTGTCTTGAGAGAACACCACTGGTTCATCATCAGCTCCTCCATTCCTACTACTTACTGAAATATTTTCTGGTTTTATTATAATACTCTCAATACTTACTTCTTGTTTCATTAGTAGAACAATTACTTTTACCTAAAGTGAAAATCTTGTGAAGCATGGATTTATCCTCTATTAGTAATCGAGAATATATTATTAAGAAAGCCTGCCAATTTCTCTAATGTCCACAATATTCTAAAATCCCTAAAACTCAATATATGGAAACCAAGAGTAATGCTTCTGTTGCTCATTACAGGCAAACATGTAAGGCAGAAGGTAAAAAGTCAAGGTTTTAGTCAAGTGGCTTGATGAAGGGAAAAAAAAAATTAAAATTCTCTTCAGGCTTAAGCTGGGCTGAAGGTCATCAGTAAAGAGGGTTAACTAGAACCTCACAGTAAGTAGTAAATAAACACACAGCAGAAATGCTTCTACCTAGAAGTGCAGCTTTCAAAAAGTAAAAATAAAATGTAAGCCTGTTTAGTGGTTACACATGGTTCTTAAACCCAAGAAAAGAAGTTAAATTTTTCTGCAACATTCTTTCAGTTCCTATGTTAGCTATACTGCATGAAAGAGAACTGTGTTATATATATGAAGAATTTAATAAGTAGAAACTTGTTATACACTCTCATATTTATAGAGCTATCACATGAACATTGAGGTTATTAAAAAATACTTCAGGATTCAAGTCAGTCATTAAAAAGGTATTTTCCAACAAAGTCTCATACAGAAGTGCAAATATACATCAAATGATTAAATTTTTCAGGACTCAACATGACCCAGCATTATTAAAATATCACTGATGGATTTGCACATTTCACTTCCAAGTAACTCCTTTCATCTAGGAGAAGCTCTCTGATATTTTCTTTTTTCTCTTTCCCTCCTGATGTCAGACAAGCAAGGGACATAGAGAATTGTCTCACAGCAATTTCTTTTTTTAAGCAGCATTATTTAATTTCCAAACACAGAACCATCTAATAAATTAAAATGATTTAAGGTCTCATTCACAAGATTTCAAATAAAGAAGAGTATATTTCCTACACTAAAAGATACAAACAGTCTGGAAAAGCATGTCAGCATAAGAAAATAGTGAAACACCTTTCAGGTTTTTCATCTCAAAGCAAGGCTTTACTCTCTTATTGCCTAGTATAATGTAAAATAGGAGACTGTTTAGACAGTCTTGCATTGTTATTTTGCTTATTTAAAGCCAAGACAGGGCCAAAATTAATCACATCCAATGAAGACGTAAATCTACTTTAAAATATAAAAATACATATTTAAGTTTAATAAAACATCTGAGAATAAAAGTGTATATTTGCTTTGAATCCTGAATAAGTATAGGGGTTTACTAAACAAAAGGATCTCAAGTTATTAGACTTCAATCAGTTATAGGTTATGACATTTTATTTTTGAAATGTATTTAATACAACAGAAATTGAGTGTATTTTTTTCATTTTTCAATTTAAAATATTTTCTTACTATAAATTTGTTATAAAATACCATTTAGACTACAATCCATCCCCTGCTAAGAGTCTGAGTACTTTGAAACACAAGGCAGACATTTCAAGGGTATCAAACTTTCCAGGTTTGCAAGAGGGAAGTGTAATAAATACATGAAGACTTCAGAGTAGAATCTTTGTCAGATATATTGCATATACTTTATGAATTATACTTTACAGCATTCTCAAATAAGAAATTTATGAATTCTGAAAACTGGTGTTTTTTCAGGATTACTGCCAGATTTTTCTTTCCAAGCATATTCTTAAGACTCATTGCACACCTTACTTCTGTATCTCAGCACTTCTGTGCAGGAGCATGGAAATTCAGCCTGTTCCTTTACATTAGTGGAATGCAAAATGAACTGTATTTTAGTTTTTCTGAATGCAAATAGAGTCAAAACCCCTCAAAGTTCTTAGAAACAGGCTGCACTGCATCTCTGGGTAAAGCAGACAAAAGCAGACCAAGAAAAAGTGTCACACCAAAGGGCATTAGCTTTTAGTTCTGGATTCACAAAGTGAAGTGGTTGCTTTGTATTCATGAACCTAACAGGTAAAGAAAATGAATAGTGCTTCTATTTGATACAGCATCCTTGGGCTTCTTTGGGCACGTGGAAAAGCTTTAAATCTAGGTATTTATTAAGCCAGACGTTTATTAACAAAAATTATCTAGTGGCATTCCCAATAAACAAGAAACCCCATAGAAAAGATAAAGAAAACTTCATATATTTGGGATTATGAAGTGCCCTTTCATTCATAATGATCAAGAGCTATGAAAGACTGACTAGTACACATGTCGGTGCTTTAAATGAAGGGATGAAAAGTAAACAGATGTCAAGAATCTTAGCAGAAGAATTAATTAATGCTGAAAAATATAAATAAAACTGTGACAGAAATGCAATGTTACAAATTACTAAAATAGGTTTAAAAAGTTTTTTTAATGCCTTAATTTGACATGTGATAAAAATCATCACTTAAAAAAGATAACATTATTTGCAAATTGAGCAAGAGGACCTGATGATAGCCATATATAATCAGTTGTCACCTTGCAGCTCAATTAGCCCTCATGTAAAAATGAGGCATGTAAGGAGAAATGAGGTTTTGACATTATCTCTGCCAGCAAGATAATTACACAGCCTTCATTTAACAGTAGGGCAACACTACTGTAGCAACAAATTAACTCAGCTCCATTTGCAATTCATGGTGTGTTTTCTCATTTAATACCATTTGTCTTACCCCAAGTGAATGTTTCCATTAGTTTTCTCCAGCATAGCAAAATACTCTTTGACTTCATACATTACATCACCAACTACTTTAGTTCCAGTAAGTTTCAGAAAGTAAATTTGATTGATTTCCACCATTCCCCCAGTTTTAACTAACCTTTTTTTTTTTTTTTTTTGATTTACAGCCAAATAATAATACAGCAGGTGCTTTTGGGTTTAATGAGCAAGGAACTGATGCCATTCTACAATAATTTCATTCCTATAGTTGACACAGCCCAAATTTTTTTGTTGTATTAAAAATATAACTGATACATGTGTACTGATGTAAATCCAAGTGATGCACATTGCATAATAGAATCATTATTAAATAGAACAAGTTTGTACATTAAAGTCTCTGGGTCTCAGTTTAACCCAGATTGTCCCTTCTGCCTTTTGTTAATGTTCAGAACACATGCACATACATTATGCATGCGACTTCTTAAATTATACTAAGCAAGGGACTGTGGGCTGGAACTAACTTCCCACAGACTTGGCTGGATGGCCAGGCCAAAAGAATGGTAGTGAATAGAGCTAAATTTGGTTGGTGTCCGGTCACAAATAGTGTTCCCCAGGGTTCAGTACTGGGGCCTGTTTTCTTCAATATCTTTATTAATGACCTGGATGAGGGGATTGAGTGTACCCTCAGTAAATTTGCAGATGACACCAAGCTAGTTGGATGTGTTGATCTGCTAGAGGGTAGTGAAGCTTTACAGTAGGACCTAGACAGGCTAGATCAGTGGGCCATGGTTAATTGCATGGGGTTCAACAAGGCCAAGTGCCAGGTACTGCACTTGGGTCATAACCCCATGGTAGGCTACAGACTTGGGGATGTGTGGTTGGAAAGCTGCAAGTTGGAAAAGGACCTGGGAGTTACTGATCAATAGCTGACTAAATATGAGTCATCAGTGCACGCAGGTGGCCAAGAAGGCCAATGGCATCCTGGCTTGTATTAGACACACTGTGGCCAGCAGGAATAGGGAGGTGACTGTTCCCCTCTACTTGGCACTGGTGAAGTCACACCTTGAATACTGTGTTCAGTTCTGGGGCCCTCACTATAAGAAGGGCATAGAAGTGCTGGAGTGTGTCCAGAAAAGGGCAACAAGGGCCTGGAGCACAAGTCCTGTGAGGAGTGGCTGAGTGAGCTGGGGTTGTTTAGGCTGGAGAAGAGGAGGCTGAGGGGAGACCTTATTGCTCTCTACAGCTACCTGAAAGGAGGTTGAAGCAAGGAGGTGGACCGCCTCTTCTCCCTGGTGACGTGTGGCAGAACCAGAGGGAATGAATGCAGGCTGCACCAGGGGAGGTTTAGGCTGGATATTAGGAAACTTATTTTCACCAAAAGGGTCATCAAATATTGGAATGGTCTGCCCAGGGCAGTGGTGAAGTTGCCGTCCCTGGAGGCATTTAAATGGCATGTGGACCTGGTGCTCAGGGACACGGTTTAATGGTGAGCTTGCAGTGTTGGGTCGAAGGTTGGACTAGATGGTCTTGAAGGTCTCTTCCAGCCAAAGACATTCTGTGATTCTATATGGTAACTTAAAACTTAAATCCAGCTTGTAGGAATAGTCAATATTTGAACAGAGCTCTGAAGAGCTCCTTAGTGCATGTGCTAAACATTGTACATGTACAAAAACTAAGAATGCCTTTCCTGGCAGTAATCAGCTAACTCTACACATAGTTTTTCTAAGTTTGAAGAACAATCAACAGTCACCTGCTGGTAGTTTCATTGACAGCTAAGCAGAAGGTAGCATAAATGTCTGAAAATTACCATATTTCCTGGCCTAGGAAAGTGTTTACATACTATTATACGCTGTTTTGCAAATATTTTAATTGCTAGTCATCTTTGCAATGTACTCAATTGCCAGACTCTTTTTTGAAATTAACATCAATTGTTAAAAGTCTTTTCTAAATCCTTAATAACCCTTGTATTCTAAAGGAAGGTCCAATCTGCATCAGAATGTCAGTGACACCAAAACTAGACAATATTGCGTGAGGACTCTTTGTCCTATGTTATTCATCAGGAAATGAAGGAATTACTTATTTCCAAAGCCAATTTCTCAGTATCTTAATTTTCTTCCTCATAACCATTCCTTCACTGTAATAAAAAAGCTTTTTCATTATTTATGCAAAACTCTGAGACACAATGTGTAACTTCTTGATCTTCCCAAGAATTCTTACCATAAAAGCCTAAAATCTAATACAACTACTATTGTACTGACAAAGAGAAGGTAGCAGGAGATCGTCCATCACTGTGACAATCCATCACAAAAATAACCCACCCAGAACATGTAGGCCTAAAAACTTTAAATGGTCACTGCAGCTAGTACAAATTGTGACATCTTAGATTGTCCAGGCTTCTCAAAGTTCCCTTTTTGTCTCCTTAGGAAATATAGGGCTATTCCCTATAATAATCAATAAACAAATTTTGAAAAGAAGATATGCATTAGTTTTAATCACATACTGTAAAAGATTAGCTGTTTTTTGCACCACTCATAGGTCTCTTATCATTCCCATCATATTAAAAGCTTATCCAACAGATGCCCTCCTCTTACCCTCCAGTGGTTCTTTGTGCACTCAAGATTAACGCACTAACACAATGTTTTTTCTGTATTAGCCAGTGCAAGATATTTGGAGGAGTCTTTGTTGCCATTAAATAAGGAAAGCTGCATTAAAGGCATTCAAATTGTGTTCACTTGTAAGGAACAAGAGCAAAATACGATGCCAGCGCTTTGTGTAAGGTATTCCATGCAAAAACTAATTAAAGGGTTTGAAAAACGGTATCATAGATACTCTTTTGAAACTTTAAAATTGGCTACCAATGATATGCTGAATGTCACCTTTTTCTAGTAAGAATGAACAACCTCTCTGATAATAATCTAAACGACTTCAAAAAGCATAACCATTTGTTTGTTTTTTTTAAACACAAACTCTGCGCTCGTCAAAAGAAAACAACTGTTTTCCAAATTAATTAAATAGAATAACAGATAGAACTGACAGACAGATGATTTATCTAACTAAAGTTCACAAGATATATTTAGCCGATAGTAAAAGAAAGGGTGTCACTTTTTGTTACATGATTCCAAGGTGACTGCTTATATTTTGAACTGCTAGGCTAATTCTAGCCTGAGCACAAATCTGTCTTTTATTTCATAATTAATTCTCAGTGTCAAAACCAGTAGATGTCTTTTTTTGTATCAACGTATTCTGTCTGTTAATTATGCCACCATAAAAATCAGGCTTGAAAAAAGACTAATGTTGTGACAGTCTGAAAGCACAGAAAGAAATTTCTGAAGGAAGTATAGAATTCAGGCTCAAGCAAGCCAGTAAATGAGCTCCTAAACTCACTTGACACTTGACTCAACTTCACAGAATTTTAGGTTTCTGTGAAAACAGTAACTGAAAAAAGTACATTCAAAATGAAACCAGTTTAGTCATGCTGATATCTTTATATATAAAACAAATGGTATTGTTTCACATACAAAAACATTGTATTTTATATCATTGCTCAAAATACTTACATACAGAACGTGGAACCTCTACTAACAGAGGTGGGTTTGTTAGGGGTTGAATGGTTACAGGAGAAAGGAAACTGCCAAAACATACAGCCAACATTAGTGCTCTTAAATCACTCTTTAGAAGTCTCACTGTCTGCACAAGTGCTTAAGAGTTGAGGCTCCACAATTAAATTCTTAAGAGTTAGACCCTATGAAACAACTTCCCCAGAACCAGCTCCTTCACTGCTGTTACTCACCATCTCCAATGCAACTAATAAAACATGGCTGTGCATATCATACAAGAATCTGAACTTCAATATGACAGAGTGCTCAAAACACCCATTGTCCTTGAACTTCCTCCTATGTAGAAATCCTTGGAAAAACTTAAGTCTTCCTGTGTGTTCAGCAGATTGGTCCTAGGCTCTGCCTGACTGAAATGGGAATTTCAATGACACACTCAGAATTCTCTCTATACAGTGTTTCAGCTAATTTCTGTTACAGCAGAATCAAATGGAGGGGTTTGTCCCTCAGAAACTACTCAGAGCATCTGCTGGGCTTTCACCAAGCCAGATCCGCACTCTAGAGGAAGTTTAACTCTGGCAACCTGAAAAACTGAGAGGTAGCTGAAAGTTCTGCAGCGCAGAAGATGCTTCTTGATGGTTCTCAAATGTGCCCATCTTCCACTTGTTAGCTTTCACCTAACACTGAACCCAACTCCTTTCCTGAAACCTCACCCAGACATCTCAGGGACAGTTTAACACTAATACATTTTAAAAGAACAAAACAAAACCCAAACCAACTGTTCTTTGCTCCTCTTTCCAAAACCTTGTAATAACCCTATAAAACTGTGACCATCAGTGATATTGACAACCCAGTCTTCCTCCTTGCCTGCTATTCTCATCTTAGGCAAAAGTTCAGGTTTCAGACTCAAAGATTACAAGATTATTTTAATTACACCACAAATATCACAAAATCTAATTCAAGCCTTCCATCTTTTTTCAAGCACCACACACATTTTCACCTTTTATCTTTTATGCCATCTGGTCCTCCCTTCTCACAGAGACCATATACTACAATATTTAATTTTTTTAGTGTTCCAAGCATTAGCAGTTCTTTGATGACTTCTTGTCTCTCAAGCATGTTACATTTTTCATTAATTCATCTGTACAGCTTTCACCCTTCCTCCAATTAATTCCCTTTGGAAGACCCTCATCTGCCATGCTGCCCATGGGAAATCCAGCTGATTTATACTGCCAAGTTAATTAAAGAAAAACTACAAAACAGCTTATTCTTATTTACCAACCAGCAGTCTAATACCTTGCTAATATTATTTTCCTCAATATCCTTTTCACATGCGTTTTTATTCCCTTGTGGCAGGAACAGTGTTTTTTATATTTGAAAAGTACCTATCAGTTTATGACAACAATAATAACCAAGACCAGTTATATAACACTCAAGTCCACAAGGAGCAAAAGTCCCAAGCTGTAAACATGTTAGAAGCGACCGATGAACTCCTCCAATTAAAACAGTAAAAGTTAAATCTGCCAATGGTTTTGTTTCCTCTCTTTCAATAGTTATCTTTTCTAGACTAGGTTAGGTCTAGCCTTGCTCTGGTATTTTTAGCTTTTTTTTTTTTTTTTTAGTAGAACTGCTTAAGTTAACTGCATACCGCAACTGAAGAGGGGAAATGGTATTATTAACCCATCCTTTCCTATGTTCCTCTTATATTGCTTGGCACTTTCCACCAGCTATGACATTTATTGGATTTACTGAGCTGACTAAACTCACTGAAATACTGAGGAGTGAGATGGTTCAAGCGAGTGGACAAATTCAAGTTGAATAATTTCTGTGAAATACTGAACTATTCCACTAGGTGGAAAGAAGCAGGTTCAATCAAGAATGTTCATCCTCAACTTCTCTAGGGACTCCAAGCTGTTAAGCCAGTTCTGCTGTTCCATTTAACATCTTAAAATACTGAACAGATTGCTAACCTTTAGGTTGCTGGTAGGAAAGATTACAATAGAAGGCTGTTTCTAGTTCTTTACTAAGAGAAAGGCCATACTACTGACTTAACCTGTTCTGCTGTGAAAAAGAAAGATGGAAATAGAATCCAAAAGCCAAGCTCAATCACAAGAAAATTTAATATATATTAGGGGAAAAAGAAAAACAAACCAAAGAACAGCCCCATCCAAAAAAACCCTTTTACCTAAAGAATGACACAAGTAAATAAGTTCAGATGAATCATCACAATGAAAGTTTTCAATCTTTTTACACTTGACTTTCTAATTTTTTGATATTAAGTCAAAAAGCCATTTAACTAATTTTATATTTTGAAACAATATTTCATGACAACTTTTTAAAGGACCTCATGTCTATTAAAAATATTTCATATAATATACTGATAGAAAGATGTTAATTTTATAAAAAAAAGGTAACCTTTAAATATATTTGTTCATTTCTTGACTTGTTTGTAATGAGGAAATACACATATATTTATTAAAAACATTTTTTGTCATTTTCTTGGACCCCAGTTATATTCTCCCATCCATCTGATCATTGGCTGTATAAACTTATTTTCACATATTAAAAAGAAAACAGAGAGCGCTACGTTGTGGTACTTCCCTATATAATAGGATCATAGGATGGGATCACTGGCTGAAATCAAATAGTAATTCAGGTGGGAATTGAAATCAGGAGGTCGCTAGTCCAATGCCCTGCTCCTCAGATAGTTTCTGTGGTTTTTTAGATGAAAAAATGTTTCCACAAGAACATTTCATATATTGGGCAGGTTCTCAGAAAGCATATTAATTTTGGGACCTACATGTACTTTCAAGTGGAAGTCAAAGACCCGCATGGTTTGGCACCAAGAAACCTAATATTAAAGATAACTTCCCTGCTAAATAGCAAGTGCGCTGTTTTGGGTGTTTTCTTCTCTTTCCTTCCTCTTTCTGCTTTCTACACCTCACTCATGCAGAAACATTAAGAGGACAGGTTAATACATTAGACAGAGAAGTGCTAATGGCTGAATTCACTATAATTAGTCAACAATTTCACAAAGTGAAGGTTTTGGACAGAGGATAAAAAGAGGGAGCTTTGATAAGGCAGTCAGCCAGGTTGTAGACTCTGGCTGGTTAACATTCCTCGCTGATTTAACAGTGTAATTCCCAAGATAGGCATTGCTTCTGATGTAGGACTACCAAAGCACTTGAATTTAAATGTTTCCCTGTAAAATTTAAGCACTTGGTCAAGTGCATAAATCTCTATCAAGAGACTGCATGCACCCTTTCAATATTGAGCAGTATTCAGTTAGCCAAAAGACTAAGTGAGATTAAGTCTCTGCCAAAACTGGTTCTTAACCACTCAATTAAATCTGACATGCTTTAAGAGACAAAAGGTGTTTAATCAGTTGTTACAGGTTTTTCTGACAGCTTGAGCATATGCAGTCTACTCTGTTCTTACTGAAGTCAATACCAAAAACTTCTACAATATTGCTTCAAGTCCATGAAAGGCAACAAAGCATACTTCCCATTTTCAGACTGGATACACACTGGTGCCAAAAACAAATACAAAGCTTCAGGTTGTAAAAAGACAAAGTAAGTTCGATGGGGATGAGAAAGACTATGATTAGCCCATCAAACCTATGCAGGTTTCCAATCAACTTTATTTATAAAATCCCACCAGAAAACAGACTATCCTAAACGAGCCTCTACTGCTAAAAGATGCTGTCCCACATCCCCCTTTTCATCCTGCTGTCACTTCACGTGCCTGTCAGAGCTGATGTTTCTGACTTTCTCCATATCACTTCCAGTTCACTGAAGAGATCAGAAAGCTAACCTCAAAAGAAAAGCCTGGCTTTTTTTCCCCCTGTTTTGGTGAATTGAGGCTGATTAGAAATGGGTCTTGTAATTCATAGCTGTAGCAATATGTAGAGGAGGAACTACATGGCCTGGAGCAGGGGGAAGGGATGGAGTTAAGAGTTAGGAAAGAGTTAAAGAAAGCAAGAAACAAGGAGGCAAGCCTTTCCTTTCCAGTGGCAAGAAACCACTGGATCAACTCAGCCATCCCAGAGACCTTGAATTTCAAAATTTCGGACATGTTTTCCTTAAATATTAGAAACCCATTTCAATTCTCATTAACTGAAAGACTGAAATAACTTTGAAAATCTCAGCAAACAAGCAATGTTTTTTTTTCTTTCAAGCTCACAATAGAATTGAGATAATGCATCACACCCGGAAAGAGGCTTACAGAATTTGTGTGTGACCAACTACAATTCGGTAAACAATTCACATGCAGAATTGCCCCCCTTTGCATCAAACGAATTGTGTTATAATGGAATGAGCGTGATACTTGAAAGAATTGCTTACAATTGCACATACAAGAGGAAAAGAGAGCTAAGTCTAAATTAAGATGTTGGCTATGAAGTTTCCAATAGGACCTTGACATGACTGTTGACCTACTCATGACATGATCACACCAGTAAGGATTTGGAATTCTATTAGTATTACCAGAGGAAAAAAGTCAAGGAGTCATCAGGAAAACAAATCTATATCTGCTACTCCATCAGCCAATTACTGTTGTTAAAGTGGAATTAGATGAGTATTGACAATGCGAAGGGGATAAGGATTAAGCAGATGACAGAGTGTACAGCTAGCATTGCTGTTCTATTTTTTTTCCCTACAGAAAGTTTGAAAAAACCACTCAGATAGGAAAGGAATATACTATACAGGATAAGTATTATAACTCTGACCGTGTCCTGAAGTGGCAGTTATATACATTAGCCTTCCAGCCTATCAAAAACACTGGCCAAAACCTAAATACTGTGTTCAAGTGGAGTCCACTAAGGCAAGAGTACGATGCGACATTAACTTGACAACTCACTTGAACCTCAATTAGCTGAATGCCCTGCATTAGTGCAATTATATTACATTCGAGGCATTTTTCTTAGTTCTTGAGAACTTTTTTAATGTAATCAATGAAACCATAACAATTTCCCACTTCAATGCAGCAGTCTTCATGAAGTCAGTGGATTTTTGATATTTAAGAAGTTAACTTCATAGCCTATTTGTAAATCTTTTTATATACTTCAGGGAATGTGACAATGGGCAGACATGGAATTCTTACTGATTATTTATTTTGACTGATATAGCTATCAGGCTGCAACCTGGCTTTATAATTAACTACAATAATCATTAATTTCTTTTTGAACACAGACACAACATGTAAAGAGTGTATTTCCACATAGAACAACAATATACAAAAACTTAGCAAACAGTATTTCCTCCTATGGTCTAGATTCATACGCCTACAACCACCATTGTATAAGATAAAGGACATAGGTCAATCAATGTAAATGAAGCTAATATTGAAGTTGTGATAAAATAAATTTTAATTGTTTGTATTTTTTACTGAGTATGCTAATACTACTGACAAATATGACAAATCTCCTGGACAGACTGTTGCAAATACTCTTTTGAACGAAACACTTATAAACTCCTGAATTATTTTTAAATAATTAAAAATCTTTGCTTCCAGCAAAAGTATTAAATTCCTGCAGAATTACACAGCTATAACATGGGGTTTTCCTCCAAGATCATCAGTACTGAACCATGAATTCTGTCTCTATGCTATTCAAAAGAAAAAACTTCATATTCAAGCAACTTAGTAGCACTGTATTATACAGTTTACTTAAAAAAGATCAATGATAGCAGGTGACATAATACAATGTAAGAGGAAATTAGCAGTAATGAAATCACTGAATCTCTAGAAACTAAAATTCCAAGTGAGGGATAAAGAGAGAGAGTATGAAGATGCATGTGCAATAATTATTTCATTTTATTTAATACTTATCAGTGCTCAGATATAGATGTGCTTCATATACAGTCTAAGTTCAGAGAATTAGCATACCATCTTTTGTGTTTCGTGCTTCAATTGACTAAACCTAGCAGAGACCCAATTCTTATTCTGGGCTACCAGAAAACATGTCTGCTTCCTCCTTGACCCATTATTCTTGGAACTCAAGGGACTTGCCCTTCTTGAAAATTTGCCAAGAATTTTCTTGGCATTATCTTTTATCAATACCTTAGGGAAATTTAACCTTAGACACTATTAAAACAGGAAAACACAACATTTTAGAACATTCAGACAAAAGTTACAGTAAGACTTAGAGGTCAGTCACTACATCCACAGATGAAGCCACATTAAAACAAAAAATAATAAATTCAGTATGGCTTCTATTGGTAATAAAGCTTCAAGGATAATGAACTAAAATATAAACAACATTGTCTAAAATAATTAAAGATGACAGAGGACAGTAATTACTAAGCATAACTGAACTGTCCGGCAAATCACTAAAATTAGTGCTTTTGAAGTTTCTGTCCTAACTATCTCTATTTGTTCATTATGCGTTCTGGATAAAGGAAATGGAAAACAAAACAAGCAACTTCACCTGGATTCTAATAACCTTACAAAGGCACAAACACCGATCGAATGTTGAAGCATTTATAAGTTTACTCCCACATGGGTTTCTCTCATGCTAATAACTGAGTTTATGTCGCAAGTCTTTCCTCGAGGGAGTTAATAAATTTTGGTTTGTCATCCCAGCCTGGCTACTTCCTTTCAAGAAACTTAAGATATTTAATAATCAGTTACATCTGAACAACTGTCAAATTTAAGTGGACTGCCAAATTACCTAAGAATTTCTTAACATATTGGAATGAAGCACGAAGGAGGAAAGAAAAGTGATAGTTTCCACAGAAAACCCAGTTAAAACAGGCAAGAAAAAAAATTTGCTTTTCACTGGAGAATGACAATGGATAACACACCCCTTTACCAGACAAAACAGATTTATTATATTGGAAAAAAAAAAGAGAAATACTAACATCAGTGAATATATCATTACAAAAGAGGTTATACAATCCTAGTTACGCATTTCAATTCATTATCAAAAATAAGCCTACAATAAGATACCTGGAAGTTCAGATTAATGTGATTTGGAAAGACAAATAAAGCTGTTGAATCCCCGCACCCGCACCCCGCCCCACCCGCGCCCCGGCCCGCG
>JANIJG010002705.1:28664-48944 GCA_024611175.1 Megaceryle torquata | reverse complement strand
CTTCAGACAGTGCAGTTAGTTAGAAGTACTGAGCTGAAAAGTAAAATCACTGAACAGAATTAGTTCTGTTTTCACTCAAACCAGGACATCTGCACAGGAGCATGTATAAGCAAGAGCATTTCTGCACACCAGTCCTTAGTAGTAGCTATAAACATTGAGCATTATCACCGCTAGAGGCAGACACTTTCTGTGGAAATATGCTATTAACTTCAAGAAGTACAGTTAAAAGAGTACTCTTAAAAGAGACTGAGCTGAAAAGTAAAATCACTGAACAGGACTAGTTCTGCTGTAGCCCAAACCAGGACATGCCTGACAAAAGAAAACTCCTTATCTAACCTCATTTGTTTGACAGCTTTCAAATCAGCCATTGCTGCACAGTAGGAGAGACACTGACAAACTCTCAGGAGATCCGTGACCAGGTGTAATTGGCATTGAGTGAATTAATGAGGATTCTAGTTCTGGATTATTGCTTTTCTGAGAGAAGGCTTAAAGTGCCTTGGATTTGCCAGCATTCCCCAATTTGTTCTTCAGAGACTACTCTGAATAGGTGCTTCTGCTCATACAACAATAAGCCACACATCTAGATGATTCTAAACAATACTGAGCATGCAGATCAAAAAGACTAGAAGTAAACTTTAAGAAGAATAATGTACAAACCTAGACAAGAACCACCACCTTCCTCAGAACACTCAAGACTCAGAAGATGTGTGTTAAGGAAAGCACACAAATCTACAAAAAGTCTGCTCAGAGAATCTGTGCCAGGCATTTTGCCAAAGGATAGATCATTAATGGTTTTCAGTGATCTCCCCTTGGAGAGGGGGCTGCCAAGACAAATCCTCTTAGTTATACCAGAAAGGTTAAGTGAGGTCAAAAAGTCCCACCTCTCCCCAGCTGTGGGCACTTCACCAGTTTGATATTTTTGATAAAGAAATAAATTAATGCTTTAGGTGTTTACATTTAATTAGTCTGATGCCAGCAGAGTTTCTAACAACTGGTATTATACTTGGGTTTGTGTCTACTTTGATTAGCTCTCCTAACAGCCAATCAGCTCTGTCACCCTACTGGAATAATCTATTTTGCACAAGTCAAGGCCATTTGAGACCTCTGGGCTATGTGTACATTGACAGCACAGTTGGCCACTTTCAGCTCCTCCAGCAAGACAGTAAAATAAAGGGGACACCAGATGTACCTGAATCTCTAGGCAGTTTTCTGTCTCCCTTTAGGTTAAGGTAGACAATAGAGCCTGTTTATTTTCTTCTGAAGGCATAGGAAACAGTTCTGTTTGGTAACTCACTTTGAAAGCCACAGACAGCCTAGTGGACAATACCTCAAGGACACTATTTACCTTCCAAAGCAAACTGTCTAAACATTCAACTGTTCCCTAAACATTTCCATGCATAGGAGGCAAGAATTAATCTTCTTACAAGAATAGTACTTCTGCAGTTGATCTTCATGTCAACAAAGGCATAACTGAAAACTGAACAGTATCACAATATTTATTACCCTATCAAAACAGTTAGCCACAGTGAGAACTAAGAGCTATTCATTCAAACACTTTCTTCACAGTGCAATGTTTCCGTTTCAATTATTTTGAGATTAAGCTTCTCTGCCTTACCAATTTAGTGGAAGAACAGTAGAAGAAACACATTCAAAAGAATAAATAATTTGAAGATAAAAACCCCCACAACACAACTGAAAGGTCACCATTTTCTCTCAAAGAAACCATAATAAAGAGTACATCAGTAATCTGTAATAGTCTTGGATAATTTTGCTAGCATTTTAGTGAAAGCTCTCCTTGAAATTAAAATACTTTCTACTCTCATCATGACATGGTAAACTGGTAGAATACAGATATAATGGATGCAACCTAACACAATATAGTGTTTTCATATCTATTAACCTATTAAAAACCACTGAATGATTAAGGACCTACTTCTGTAAGGCTCCACAACCCCTCAATGCATCACCATAACTAAAACCAGGTAGTTATATTGAAGCTTTCCATGTTCATGAGGGATTTTGGGTCTGCTGCACTCTTAAGATTGCTCAACAGCTCTGACCATACCAGTCCCATTAGTAACTCCCCTAAAATCAGCAATACATGTACAAACCTCTCTCCAAAGAAAAAAAAGGTAAAATAATCTCCCTGACCAAAACCTTGGAAAAAGAACCCCCAAGCATCTTTCCCCACCCCACAACATCTAGAAGAAAGAGTACAATGAAGCAGCTCTATAAGCACTAGAATTTGCTACTAATGAATTATATTGACTCTGCTTAAGTTTGTCATTCTTTGTTGCTTCACTGTCAACATCTCAGCTTTTTTTTTTTTTTTTTTTTTTTAATGATACCATGCTCACTACAGGACAGTCTTCTGATTTTGAAGAAAACACATTTGCAGCAAAAAGATACAAGAATTACCTTCCAAGCAAGATATCTACTTTATAAAATAATCCTGTCAACAAGAAAGTCTGAGAGAGGATAGTATAATGTAGTACAGAAAAAACTATGTTTTCAAGTTAGGGAGTTTTTACACAAAGTTCAAATGTTCAAGTTTTTCCAAGATGATAATTGTTACTTCTCTGAGTTAATTTACAGTCTTGCATCAGTTTACTCAATTATTTATTCTATCAACTACACTTTCTGATATTTTGCTAGCTTCTTACTTCTTATGCACTTTTTCCAAGCACAAAAAGAACGTGGCAAAAATAGAGTTACTCTCTCTACAGATCATGCATCCTCAGGCTGTTGGCTGCAAATAATCCTTTCAAAGGTAATTTCTTTCTGGATCTTGCCCATTATTAGTATTAGTTAGGCGATCTCCACTGCCACATGGCAGTGACAAATACATATTTAAAGCAAATAAAATGACAACATATTGATAACAATTTGCTAAAGGACAAAATGAACATAAACAATACCCCTCTTAGGTTCTTCCTTTAATTCTGTGGTGTTCACCCTGCCTTCCTCATGTAAGCTATAGCCCTACAGAGTACATACCTCAGAAGAAGAGTCTTAAGGGGACTCCAGCCAGACTTATATAATTACTGGAAACTCAGCTTTGTTACAAGTGCTTCTGACTAGATTTGTAACACACACTATTATAATTGGAAATAGAGTAGTACTGCGTAGCAGTGATTTGACATAAATTAACCTAACTTGCTCTAGAAGAATTCTCTAAATAAGTGCATTTTGACATACATAACCCTTGCGTACTCAATATTAGATTGGTATTTGTATACAATTAGAGTGATTCCTAACACATGTAACAGAATCATACTTCCATGTAAAAATAAGAAATTAACTTTGAGAGACATGAACATATTGACACTATTTTTAGATGAGCAGGTAAGACCTGTAATTAAAGCCTGATCTTTGCTTAAGAAAACATCTGTTTTCTTCACTGTGTAATTAGTAAAATTAATGAATTCCAATCCATCCACACAAATGATTTTTTTAACTCTGAAATCAATCACTTTAAAACCCAAGACGCTTTCAGCTACACAAATTTGCCAATAAGTGATACTGTAGATCAAGTTCAAATTATGAATGCAATTTTCTTCACGCTTACATTTGAAACATTTTCTAGCCCTCTCCCTCTATTCTGCCAACACTGACATTTATATTATAAACAAAACAGATTTGTGTGTTAAGGAATTTGATACGGCTACATACTAGATTAAGCTTCTCATACATAATTCTTGTCAGAAAACTGACTAAAAGATCACACTGTTTAACTGGATCAGAGCAGGAAATATGCTTATTGAGAGATTTAAAAAAAATTAAGACTATCCCTCTCTGACACATTTTATTATACAGAGAGCAGGA
Source organism: Megaceryle torquata (assembly GCA_024611175.1). Lineage (NCBI taxonomy): Eukaryota > Metazoa > Chordata > Aves > Coraciiformes > Cerylidae > Megaceryle > Megaceryle torquata. The sequence goes on along the minus strand of JANIJG010002705.1, from coordinate 45,119 downwards.
AACTGCTGAACAGTGAACACAATTTCACAACACAGATTAGAAGATCAATCATTAGAGAAAATGATGAAAAATTTCTTTTAAAATATTTTAATCTTAAAAAAAGTGTTACTTCTAAGATTGTGAAGTGGCAGATAACCCCCCTTGAAGAGGTTAACATTGGCTAATTACAGACCCAGCAAATAATGGGAAACCTACAGTATGCTTTAGTGATCTCCAGTACTATCATTGTCTCACTACTATAAAGTGACAACAAAAGGAGGCTTCTATCATATTCACTGTATGGTGACAGATGGATTCTAATTCAGAAGGGTGATTCTAAATGTCCATATTAAAATCCTCTGGCCAAAACCTATGTATCTGTTAATTTGCAATAATTATTTCCATCTTCCTTTCTGAATCAGGGAGATGTGCAAGAGAAAACCGGCTAACAATCTCATAAGTACTGGTTTTATGAATCTGGCCCTCAGTCAAGAAGTTGCAGTGAAAAGTCTTTTAATCACCTTCTGATCAGAATTTACTGGATTGTATCTAAGTTCAAGGGTATTAAAATGTGCAAAGGAGACTATGAAAAAATGGCTAGGTTATAGATTTTAACTTCCTAACTAGAAAATTGACTCAAAATAGATTTTCTAATTTACAATGAATCAAAAGAAAAAACATTAGACCATAGCAAAAATGGCACAAATGTATCAAAAAGCAAATGAATAAACATTTGAAAAGATTTATTATTAGAAATTGTAATAAATTTTGGAAAGATGAATCGATTTTAGTTAAAAGGTATAACTGACAATTTATTGGGCGGGAAGATGCATTATTTTCCAATTGTTATCCACCTACAGTAAAACTGATTTGTGTCCTATTGTATTTTATGGAAAAGGAGAGAGCAACTTTCAGTGATTTAGATTAAATGTATTAATCATAACCAGGCACTGTGAACTATATATCTACTATTAAAGAAGATTTTTGACATTTAATTCTGTAGCAATATTTTGGCTCTGTACCACTCTTCCTAAATCCAATTCCTGCTACAGTTGGCAGATTTCTCCCTTTTAATTTTATGGGGCTTAAAGTAGCATTTAACCACCCATGCGGTAAATAATACAGGATTAGAAATATTTAGTGTTTTGTTTCCCTTTGAAGAGTACTAATCCATCAACCCCCAAATATTTTTAAAACATTTTCCACATTCTAGTAATATTTAATGTAAGATTCAGTAAAACATTCTATTCGAATGGAGTTGTTTTCCTGAAATAAAAAAAAATCACATTAAATCCTGAAGAAAATACACATATACATCACTCTTATAGGGGAATTCATTTTATAAAGATATCTGTTTGTGTACAAAGTAAGCTTTAATAAATCCTTCAGAGTTTTTAAATATTATATATGCCACTACTACATATTTTATTCTCAATAACCTGACAAAATATATTAAGGTATTCTTTAATATATTCATTTCTCCTGAATAAGGGATATATTTTAAAATATTTATGCCCAAATTAACATTGAAATGATAGTTTTTACTTGCACAATAAATTCCTCAATTTTTTTTGGTCATTTCCTGTCTTTTGCTTAAGTTCTACACTTTACTGCATGGGAAAGCTGCCTTATGGTAACTTCTAACAGGCAGTGCTCTTAAATTTATTCTAGGTACTGCAAATTCTCTTAAATTGTCTTAGACCTACACCAACAATTCAGCTCCAGATTTTTAAGAACAACAAACAAAATAGAGAAAGTAGTATGGCAACAAAATCTCAAGTTCCATAACCATGCTTTCTTTTTCAAAGGATAACTGCATGACATAAAAGTTTCTTTTTCTCCAGTTCGACTGTATTTTACAGAGAAAAAATATGCCATCTACTGTAAACCTACTGTATCTATCTGTTTATCTTATTTGCAAAATAAGGTATTTTAGAATTAAGCAATCCAATCTGAAAGAGTTAGGGAGAAGAAGAAATGGGGCACATTTATCTAATGCTCTTTAGAGTGAATTTTGCAAAAGTTTAAAAAAAATAGCCCAAAACATCTGTAGCAAGGAAGTGGCAACAGAGTTTGCCCGACAACAAGTAGTAAAAAAATGACAGCCTAAATAAACCATTTTCAGTTCTCGGAACTGAGGATTAGTTTCTTCCTTGAGCCTCCCCTACAGTGGGCAGTTCATTCTCACAGCCCCTGCCTTTACCTTCTGCTACTTGGGCACTGTGGATGGAGCACTTGCCCATGGAGATTGAGTTCACATACCTGAGCCTTCTCCCTATCCTGGGTAACCAGGTCTCCCATTTCCTTCCACAGAGTGCCTAGATTTTCCCTAGTCTTCCTTGTATCACTGATGTACCTATAGAAGCTTTTCATGTTGCCCTTGAAGTACCTAACCAGATGGAATTCTATCAGGGCTTTAGCTTTCCTAACCTGATCTCTGTACACTTGGACAATTTCTCTATATTCCTCTGTCCTGGTTTGCATTAGAACAGAATTAATTATTTTCAGTGATTTTACTTTACAGCTCAGCCTCTTCTAAGTAACTGCACTTCCTGAAGTTAACAGCATATTTTCACAGTCTGCTTCTAGCAGTGATAATGCTCAGTGTAAGGACTGGTGTGCAGAAAGGTTCTTGCTTATATGTAATCCTGTGCAGATCAAGGTCACTGCTAAATCTTATGTACCATGCTGGGGTGCCACAAAGTAAGAGGTCACACCTGTTGGAAAGAATGGACAGGAAAGGTGGCCCTAACCTGACCAACAAGGTACTCCATCCCATATAAGTCATATTCAGTATAAATCGGAGCAGTCACAAGCATTAAGCTCTCTTCTTGAGTGACTGGTGTCTGAGAAGGACTCTGCCTGTTCTACTTTTGATCCTGAGCCATGTGTTTCTGAATCCAGCTCCTGAATCAAGTCACTATCTGCCACTGAGTCCTGCTGGGACTTCCCCAGTGCCTGCTCCACAGCATCAGTGGTGATGGTGATGTAATTGCCATCCAGAGGGTTTGGCTTTGATATTTAATATATTTGTATATATTTCATTTTTATTGTTATTATTATCCTGTTTTAGTTTTCTTTTACAATCCATAAGCATCACTCCCTTATTCTCTTTTTCTTCGTCTTTGGAAAGGGAGAGGGATTAACAGAGTGCATGTGCCTGTCATTTGTCTAGTGGTCATCCCTGTCCTAACTCTTGACAACCTTCCAGGCTACCTCCTGTCCTTGCTTCCTTTTTGTGTTTGAATTTCTCCAGCAGCTCCTTGTTCATCCATGTAGGCCTCCTGGTGTTTTTGCTCGAGTTCCTCTTTTTTGGGATGCATTGCTCTTGAGTTTGGAGGACACAATCCTTGACTACTAACCAGCCTTCTTGGGCTCATCTTCCCTCAAGTGCTTTATCCCATAGTATTCTAACAAGCAGATTCCTGAAGAGGCCAAAGTCTGCTCTCCTGAAGTCCAGTGTAGTGAGGTGGTTTAAGTACATGCAATACAGAAAGATCGCTATGATTTTGAGAAGATCATACCAACATCATATGTAGGTTTTTCCACAACATCAAGAGACCACTAAACAGAGGAGCCTTGCATTTTCCTGCAACTCACCTCACAATAATTTACTGATTACCTTCAGGAAATGACCTTTTGATGCTAGGATTGCTTATTACCATTTATTTGAAGTTAACAATCTCTGATTGTGGATGAACACATTTAAGAAAGTATTCTCTTATTCAGCTCATTCATTTTGAAGATCTCTCAGAAACATGAAAACAAAGCCTACAGCTCTGTAAAGAAAACGGTCTCTTTGGCATTCAGTTATGTGTTTACTTGCTGTAAATACCATAAAATAACTACCAGAAGAGGCAGTCCTTGAGAAGTTTTGAGTACTTTCTTCCCTCCTTAAAACTATAGACTCAATATGCATATTTTCTTTTCTTATTTAGGAAACCAAATGGCAGCAAACATGTAATTTTCCAGCTAAGTCACAGGTAAGTTAGGCTACAACAGCTGTGGTTCACTCCACTTCTTTAGTTAGTCAGATGTAAAAAATAATCATAAAGTCACAGTAATCAGACAGAATGGCAGAGGAGTACTACTTAATTCCTGTACTGTGTCTCACATTTCAACAGCAGCAGAATAATTTTCTTGGATGAATCCATTTCAACACAATGCATATGTGTTTGCTACTTTATTTTCTGTACTGTATTTTGAAGATATTTGATTTATGCATCTCCATGACAAAGTGCTGGAGAAGACACTAAAGATCCAGCTTAACTATTTTTTACAGTAGCCTCTTGCTCTGGGTAAAAGCCTTATGAACTCAGACAGTATATACGGAAAAAAAACCCCAACATTTTAAGTTATAGTTTGTATTTTCACTTCTGTTATAAATCAAAGAAGATTAAAATATTTAAATTCTCCATCTTTGCTTTATAGTACTGATTTGAAAGATAAGCTGCTAAGTGTTATTGATCATTTTTTCAGACAAGATTTTTTTTTAATATGTATTACATAAAGTAAAGCTAGAACAGAGTTAGCAAACAAAAAAGAGTTCATCTGAGCATAAATTGTGTAGCTCAGAACACATCTAGAAGGTTAATAGCTTAATCTAGGTATCTAGAGATAAGCAAAGCACTCCTATTAGATATCTAAAGCACCACTGCTTTCCATATAGATGGCTGTACAAAAAGCAGTTGAAAAAACATAGACTGATTTTGGATGGTCCATCTTTTGGCATCCCTCATTCTCCCAAACCACCTATTTTAAGCAAAATGACAAAGTTTTCTATGGAGTGGAAAGCCTACTCATGTGAATGAGTTATTATAGTTTGAGTTATCAAGAAACTTCCAACAGTTTAAAGTTTACTTGCTTTCAGTTAAAAAAAATGCTAAACAATGTGTTAGCTGAAATCACTGTCCCAATTTACTTGATATTTAAGATGTTACTACAACTTAAATGACATGTTGCCCATCAGCTAAACCACAATATCTATGCATGTGTTTCTTGCCTATTATATATACAATTTTCTGCCTATTCTCACCATTAAATGATCAACTTCCCCATCATCTCAATACAAGGGAACATGGCTCCTAATGACTCTGGATGCAAGATATTGTTTTACCATTAATTCTTCAAGATGTGCTATTGAGGCATTAAGAAGTTTCTCAAAGAGACATAGCTGAAGGAAGTTTTGCAGGAAAGATACTAAAACCAATTACATTTTAAGACACATTATTTCTGTTAGAATTGCACTAAAACAAAATATCAAAGAACCAATACAAACTTTTAGAAGTCAAAACAAGCAAGAAACTTTCCGTCTCACCACACACTTGAAAAAGGAATTTCTTTGTCATAAGCAGCAGAAAACAAGAGGAATAATTATGCTGCCTCATAATTTGAAGTCAGAGGTTTTTAAAATCATTATTATTATCTGTGAGGCGTGTTGTAAAACTGTATTAGATGTATTTTCAAGACAGACACTAACTGAAAAATAAAAGGGATCTCAGTATGCCATTTGTCTTGGTTTAAATGTAAACCTAAGTGAAATTGTAGATGACTATCATTTGAGCAGCTGGGTTACAATGAATTACAAGGAATACTGCTCAGACTAACAGTTCATAGCACTTGTCACCATGAATAAACCACAAGATGCATTTAAAAAACAAGCAGTACATTTAGCATTTCTGAGACTAATGCTGGAGGGTAACTATTTTGCTGAAGTAGGATGCTGGTTTTGACACAATACTTGAAGTGAGAGTCCAAGAAAAAATACTAAGTCACTATGTTCACTTCAGCTAGACAGAAGTTAATCTTGATATTTTAAAGGTACGTTTTAATTCTCACAAGCAGGTGAAAATACCAAGAAAAAACACCCCTGTAAGCACTGTTGCACAAACAGAATATGTTTCAGTAGTTACACCTACAAGTTAGCTTCGCTTTGTTGATAAAGTACAATTGTTACCTCTACAAGCTATTCATCGCCTGATGAATTTAAAGTTTTTTTTTTTACTTGATAGGCATACATTTTGTTATGATGAAACTAGTCCAAGACTACACACTAATTTACAAGGGAAGTGATGTAGAAGAAAAGAATAAAACATACATATGCTCACCTTTACCAGTTAGTGCCTTTATAACTACTACAAACCAGGAGAGGATTCCTATAGCTATTTTCATTATGGCAGAGGTGTTTTACACTTAGGTAACAGAACTAATAACAGCACTGATCAACCCTAAATTTGTAAAAATCTCAACATTTGTTATTTGAGTTACCTGTAAATCCTTCTTGGGTAATGAACTGCAGCATCAAATGACACAGAAATGCTGTCTCATGATGTTATTTGTGCCTGTTTAATGGTTTAATGATCACAGATTTTTCACAAGACACTTACAAGTGACATAAAATCACTGTCAGTTAAAACAAACACAGGTTGTAAGGCAGACTTCATTAAAATGTTCAGATTGCATAAAGGATAAGTAGACTTCAAAATATTTTGTAACAATGAGAACTGTACTGACAAAACCAGTCTACTAATTCTAGTGTCCTGTCACAGTACTTAACTGTGCCTTAAGTATGGGTACCACTGCTGGCACTAACAGTGATAGGAACCACTTTGAAAAATACTGAGCTACTGTGAAACATGATAGAGGTATCATTCTGATTCTTTTGATGACTAAGTGCCCTAAGTTGAAGTCACTAAGAAGCTTTTACTCTTCCATCAAGTGGAAGCAATTATATCACTTGCATCATCATAAGCGATGATTAGAAGCTATGGCAAAAATGCACTTGCAAATTAATTTATAGAAAAAAAGAACCTCTTACTATGCATAGCAGATGTAAGAACAGGAAGCAGTTCCTGCTGTTAGATACATGAAGTTGTAAAAAAAAAAAAGCTGTTAGATACATGAAGTTAAGAACACTACATGTAACTCAGTGTCATTCCAAATAATAACATCCCATTTTTGAAACCTACATTGGACAGAATGGGGTGGGTCTGTTGTGGGGTTTTTTTTATTTTTTACTCCTAAAATAAAGCTATTTCAACATGACTCACAAGTGAGTTCTGAGGTCTAGAAGAGGGCCATTTGACTCCTTCCTTGGGAAAGTTGTAGCATTTTTGCCAATAGTGACTGAACACTGGAAGAATCAAAGGTGGGGCATAAACCACCATCACAGCAGCAACTCCACTGCTAATAACTTGATTTTTTCTGTCTGAATAACCATATCTGCAGGAAGCATGAGATGACGGAAACCACACACTCCTCAAGGAAGGTTTTCCCTCTATTCTGTGCTGTAAAACTAAGGTACTGAGTTAACTAAGGATTAAAAGACCATGATGTATTCACTGCATTTTGAATAAGCAGATATCAATTTAAGATAATTAAAAACTTGGAAACATTAAAAAAAAAAGGAAAAGCACAGTGAAAAATGCTTTAAATAGCTGAAATTTTTTTTGATGACAGAAAATCTTAGTATCTTAAACACTTAAAGGAAAATGAACTTGCAGCTTTAGCAGCAGCAGGTTGCAAAATGTCATTCTCAGACACAGAGGCCTAATATTCCTCATCTTGAAAAGTCTGGAATCCATCAAGGGTTTACTTTTGTTATCAGACATCAATTAATACCAAGCACATAACACCCAACTTACTCTGTAAGGAAACATTCCTTAGATGTGTAACAGACAGACTAACTTATCAAACAGCATTTAACTCAATTTCCAAAATATTTTGACAAGAAAAAAAAAAAATCCTGGAAACATCTGTCTGTTTCTTCACTTAGAAAGAACTTAGAAGCTGAAATGTTTGATTTGATTTTACATTTTGAAAGCAGTGAACAAAATGACTCAAGACACCTTTTGTCCTCACAACAAGAGAGTAGGAATTACCTGACAAATTATTTTTTTTGAGAAAAGCTCTTTTACCTTTGAACTTTTGACAAAGCATCACAGGCTTTGACATAAATACCCAGGCATCTTCAGATAAGAGGTCTCAGAAATGTATCTTTCATTCTTTATGTACCATTTGAATAATTACAACTATGTATAGTCAAGCTCAATAGTATAGCTGTGCAAAAAGAAAAAAAAAAATCTATGAGTGCAAGACTTAAAATAGGCTGGTTTTAATATCAGGAAATCAAAGCACATGACAAATGCAATGAATGGAAAAGGTGGGAATCAAAAAAAAGCATCCTTTTTATTGCTCATGGGTTGGTTTTGGGTTTTTTTGCATGGTGAAATCACTTTCCACCTTCCAGCCCAGACAGGGAAACCAGGCAGGAAGAGGCGACAAATAAGAATCTTCAAACAAAACCCTACAATGTTTCCCCCTTTCTCAGGGAAGGAACTGTCTCTAGAATCACACAAGGAACATATAAGACAGCAGCACTGATTTTTAAAAGCTTTGCTTATTCATACAAAGGAGAGGTGAACAAAAGTGACATTTTTCAGTCATTGAATACTAAGTTGAGAAAAACAGTTTGAAAGAAATAACTAGTCAAGGTCTGTTTTCACTAAGTAGAATTATTAAATTTTATTTTCTTTAATTAGGGATCTTCCCAGGAATCCATCTCAGAAAAGCATGGCAGCCTTAATCATTGAAGGTAAAGAGTTCATCTGGTATTCTACATCATAGGAATGAACCTTGACATTTCCAATGAATCTAAAACATTAGATTTCTGATTTTATTCAGCTAAATACCAAATTGTATCTAAATTGTAGAGTTTTTTGCATAACATAAAAGAGCAGGAGGGATGGGAATAGTAGATCAGGACATATATAACTCCAGAATTCAACCAAGCAAAGTAAAATTTTATACAACACAGCTTATTAAAAGAGTATATTAAATACTGGCATGGTGTGAAAGCACATGTATCACGTTTCTGATATTTGAAGTTGCTACTAGCAACTTGACAAAGGATGAAAAGCACAGTGTATGAGAAAAAACACACATTTTTCTATTTCATTTCAAAATAAAGTTCTGTTACAAGTGTGCTACACAAAACAAAGCAATGAAGACATGAAAAGCTGGTATTATAATTGCATGCTCTGTGACAACTCATTTAACCTGTACATTGGATCAGGCGAGGGTTTTCATAGTATTTGCATGTTGCCCAGGGAGGTGGTTTTGAGGCCCCATCCCTGGAGACATTCAAGGTGGGGCTTGACGAAGCTCTGAGCAACCTGCTCTAGTTGAGGATGTCCCTGCTTTCAAGTAGGGGGTTGGACTAGATGACCTCTAGAGGTACCTTCTAACCCAGACATTTCTATGTTTGGTTTTTACTTCTCTCTTAAGAGAGAAGTACAATTAATTGTCCAGGGTTGTATGATTATTAAAAAAGTGTCTTGACTCAAAGGCAGTACACTTGACAGAAAGACCTATGAGTTTGTTCAAATTAAGCAGCTCATCATTCCTGAAATGCAGGAAGAGCATCTGGACAGAATCTGAGTGGCAGATGTGGCTACTTCAAATTAAAGTTCACTAACTGGTCCATAAAAAGCAACATTCTTCCACTGATTCTCAGCTCCCACTGCTTATAGAAACCATGCTGTGAAAGTGACATAATGTGGCAGTTTCCTTGGTACATAGCAAGTAATAATGACACTCTTAACCTAACATTTCTCTCACAAGAATACACCCAAACACTTGGGCATTAACCAAGTTTTGACAGAGGATGCTGCTATATCAAGGTATTATCATACCTACGCATTCTGCCTTCACTAAACCAGTAACATCTCCAAGGCTTTGGTAGTTGCTGTAATTGTGAACCTTCAACTAAACTTTCAAAAGAAGTTAAAATGCACATTAATGGTATGCAAAGGGTTAACTATATGCTCACAATCCTATTTACAAACTACCCATCATTAGACTGAATACAGGATACAGTTTGTGTCTCTCAGGTAGTCTATCTTGGTAGGAAGCTCCATTTTTTACTTCATCTGCCTTTAAAGTTTGTGTAAAAGCAGTGATACAGACATTAGACACCTCGCTGTTAAAAAATAATTAAGTCACACCACAACTCTGTTCAATGAGTTGAGTCTGTGGTGTTCTTTCCTCAGGATATTAATCTTTATAAAAGCATTCTTGCTGCTCTTCACTGTTAGCATCTAACAGCAGTAATTACTTCTTGTTCTGTGTTATCAGATGTCACAGGTATTAAATAATTGGCTTTTTTTGTTGGGTTTTTTCTTTTTGTTGTTGTCATTGGATAGAAGTATCTAAAAAAGATTTTCTTTAAGAAGCAATCACTGACAAAAAGGGAGCACATGAGCTCGGGCTTATATAGCTGCATTTGCAAAGATGGATGCAGCAGATGTGCCCACAAACATAAATAGTCATTAAGAAGGTCAGAAAACTGCATCTGAAGAGCCAGCTGCACATCCATTCTATGTATGTACTCCTGCCTAAACATAGTGGCTTAGAAGATCCGTTCACTTGTCAGCCTTGTTTCACAACACCATGTAAATGATAAATTTAATAACTGGAGGTAACCGAATTATCAGTCTTTAATAGATGGGCTTACATTTTTGTTGTAAAGGGAACTAGGATACCATCTTTATATATGACATATCATGACCTGAAGACAAAATGGGTTCCTAAGGACAATCCAAAAAGAGCAGCAGAAAATAAACATTAAGATTTTTTTTTTATTATATATACACATTCACAGTATATCTTCATCAGCTGAAATTTAATCACCTTTTTACAATTTAGAGGGAAAGGCAGTTTTTAGTGTAGTTAAGCCATGTATCATCAATACCATGAAGCTAACCTATCAGTTATAATAGCTCCTATAAAATACCAGAGTGAAATTGCAATAAGCCTGGAAAATGGGCTACAAATCCCAGATATGCTCAAGCAAGCACTGAACCAAAAATAAAAATAGGTAGATAGGAAACCAAGAACTAGATTGCATTCATCTAATTCATGACCACTAACAGCAGAGATCACTAGCCAAGGTTTTAAAGCATCTTATTCAGCTCCAAATGGCAATTATTGGATTATTACTTCAATTATAAAAACCTTCCCTCTTCAAAACAAGTTAAATGTTTAACAGTTCCTTTGTATTCTCTCCACATATAATAGCTCTTACACTTCCCAGAAACACCTTATTTTGTTTAGACAAATTAAAACTTGAAAATATTTAATGTTCTCAAATAAAAAAAAACATCCATGTTGCAGTATTTGTCATGCTTGGATATGTTTATTACACACTGATATAGTCTCCTACATTCTATTCATCTTCCAAACACTATTCTGATAAGAGAGGTGACAGCACTACAGCGAATACCTTTTAACATTTTAATTTAACAAGTCAAGTCTCTCTTCTCCTCATGCTCTCCTCAAAGAACAAATTCTTAAAAAGTCATTAGAATCTTATTTCAGAAAAAAAAAAAAAAAAAGGGAAAATCCAATTATTATGTTTTACAAAAAAGTAAGGCCAGCTGGATTTTTTCTTTCAACTATAAGCATTGCTCTGAGAGCTGAAGGCACTAAAAAACCACAAATATTTCTCATTTCAGTCACAGCCTTAGAATAGGCTCAATCCAAAGGAATGCATGACACTACAGTCTTACGATTCCATTACCTCTCTAAAACATTAACAAACAAGCATGAGATGACAAGCTTTTTTTTTTTTTTTTTTTAAATGAAAACCTCTAAGAAAGTGCATAATCAGCTTACACTAATAAAAGCACCTACCAATGCATTCTGGTTTCCTGAAGCCTTTTTTATGTTTCTTGCTGGCATTCCATGAAGATGACTAAATCTATTCTGGAAACCTACAAAAAAGAAGTATGAATTGATTTAAGAATATTTCCTATACCATAGAACCTATAAAATTCACCATTACAAACCAATTTCTTAATCTGACTTCGGTTAAAAACACCTTAATATTGTCAAACATTGTACTGGTGAAAACAAAGATCACAGAATAGGAAAAGTGAAAGAAATACTAACTTGTCATGAAAATGAACGTTTCTGTAGATATTCTTACTGCCATTCTGGTTCTATGCACAGTTGCCTGCTTAAGCAGAGCATACTGAACCACAGTGGGAAAGTGATTTTTTTCATCACTTACAACTTCATTAGTCCTAGAAAATGTTTAATCTGGTGAATATGCAGAAACCAAGTTCTCAGAAACAATTCCAAGCATGGGGAAAATAAGCCTCACAAAAGAATTCAATGCTTTCAGAGTGCAGAGTAGTTTAAACGTGATTTGACCACTGGTCACATAAGGGATCTTTATTTGAATGTGAAAGGAGATCCTTGTGTCAGAGAGAAGGTACAGCAAAATTCTTTGTCAGTATGGTGAGGTTTGACAACTTCCATTGATACATAAAAGTGGGTTCTTAGCTGTAAATGCAATCTAATGCTGATAGAACTTACTGTTGGTTACATTGGATCCAAAGTTGTCTAAAGTATTTAAAAATATCAGTTATTTTTTTCACTAAAAGTTACAATCTCAATCCTTGCTTTAAAGGAACCCGTCCATCTTCTCTGCAAACAGTATGGCCTGACCATAAAGCAAAGCAAAGCAAAGCAAAGGAGATGGTCATGACAGTCTTTCCAGACTTTGAATCAGTAATGAACTTCGACAGAACTCTAAACATTATCATGGAAGTCAGGAACAAAGCAGAATGCAAAGATTCGCTTTAAATTACACTTAATAATCCTCAGTGCATACATTGAGACAATAAATAAAAGGGTAGGCTATCAAAATGAGCCAAGTTTTACTCTGACTTTTCTAATCATTGACTATTTTTAATGATTCCTCTCTAATGATACCTTAAAAATGAAATAGTTCAAGGAAAAACTGGTAACTCCAAGATCCTGTCAACATTTTACATATTTTGTATAATGCACAGATATCTTTCTACTGTAGCCAAGTGATTCTACAGTTTGGATTTTCTCAATTGCTACTTACCTCTCCTCCCTGAATGTGACATAAGAGGGAAAGTACCCGTTAAGATACTTTCAAACACTGGATCAGGCAAGTCTCTCTCCAGTTCTGTAGAGTCCTCTTCCCACCATGGAATGACCCCTGTAATTCCACATGCTCCACCAGGTTCATTTTCATGAAACCAATCACTCTGCTCATCATCACCTGTGTGAGGGCAGTATCCCCCCAAGCCCCCCAAAACAGAGGGAGGAGCAGAGAAGATAAAAATCAGATGTTACCATCAATAAACACTCTGACAGGACAATTATGTCTTTTGCTTTATAGCTGTATAACAATTACTTGTATATTGCAGTTCTATTTGGAAAGTGTTTTGCAATAGCATGACAAGCGTTACCATCCATGAAAGTACATAAAATGTAATGTTTTCAAACCAATTTACAATAGTGAAAACCAATAATAAACTAGTTAATCCTTTGGCAATAACTGCAGGGAAATCCATTTAAGTTACTGCACTTTACATATTAACAAAAAAACAAGCCTTAATCTCCTGCAGGGAATTAAAAGGTATAAAACTGTGAAACTAGTTCTTTGCAGCTGATAATGGTATATAATTAGCTTAATTTCATGATTTGTATGGCTAGTAAAAGGGGAAAACAATCATGAACAGATGTGACTAAATGAAGTTAATCTGATTAAGTTCATTTAGAAATAAGTTTTGAAAAAGTTGATTTTAAATGAAAACTGACAGCATCATGTGATTGAGAATTATACTACATTATAGTGCAAAGCTGGTCATTTTTACTGACTATATTTATAGATGTAGTATTTAAGTACCTGGATTTGAAGTCAAAAGTAAGACAAGACTGAAAATCTGATCTTAATCATAGCTCATAAACACACTGTCAACAGAAAATAAATTGTTATGTTTATTTTAAAACATGTTTGTTCTTTTATACAAACCACTCAGTTTACAAAAGATCAGAAAAAACTTCGTAAGACATGCCAAATTTCCTTTCTTACACCCAAAAATCAGATTTCAAAGTATGTGCTGTATCTTTTCATTCTATTTCAAAGTATCCTAACCATGCCTCACGATTTCTGCATATAAATTATTTGTTTGGTATTTGAATTTTTAAAAGGCAGAACTGAGCGAGACACAAATGCAAGATTTATCAGATACAATTTTCATGAATTGAAAGCATTTGTGTAAAATTTCATTGCCTTTCAACCCCAGAATGAGAAAATACAAATAATAAAAACCCAAGCCAAAATTTGAGGAAAAATAAAATTCAACACACTTCTCTAAATAAATTGTTGTAATGAAAAAGAATACTTCAAGACCAAGAACAACTGAAAATGGCTTTAAACATTCATCAGAACAAGTACTTAAAAAAACCTGAATAATCAAATCCCCTCACTGGTCACTTGCAGGTGTCATGTGATCCTTACATCCTTAATGATCACTACTGAAAGCAAAATTATCAGAGGTTAGAGAATAGGAACTTTTGGACAGAGGACAAGGAAAAAAAGAGGTGGAAAGAGATACACAGGTCCAAATAAGATTTAAGTTCCTTTGCATTTCTGAAGCATTTCAGATTACTCTCCATATTTATTCTAATCCTTATTTATAGCTATGACATTTCAGAAAGGCATTAACCATTAATTCTATCCTGTTTCAGTACAGCCAGGTATGACTTCTTTGGAGGATGACTAAGAGTACTGAACAGAGATGGTGGTGGGTTAAAAACTGTCTGGATGACCCGGTGCAGAGAGTGGTTGTGAATGGTGCCGCATCCAGTTGGCGTCTGGTGAGCAGTGGTGTCCCCCAGGGATCAGTACTGGGCCGAGTTCTATTCAACAACTTTATTGATAACCTAGATGAGGGGATCGAGTGTACCATTAGTAAATTTGCAGATGACACCAAGCTGGGGAGCAGTGTTGATACCGCAGAGGGTAAGAAGCTGCAGAGGGACCTGGACAGGCTGAGTCAATCGGCTGCGGCCAACAGTATGAGATTCAACAAGGCCAAGTGCAGGGTCCTGCACTTTGGTCACAATAACCCCATGTATCGCTATAGACTGGGACATGAGTGGCTGGAGAGAGGCCGGGCAGAGAGTGACCTGGGAGTACTGGGTGACAGCCGTCTGAACATGAGCCAGCAATGTGCTCAGGTGGCACACAGAAGGCCAACGGCATCTTGGTTTGTATCAGGAATAGTGTGGCCAGCAGGACTAGGGATGTAATTCTGTCCCTGTACTTGGCACTGGTGAGGCCTCAAACTAACTTTTATATAGGTAATCTTTTTCTGAATATTTTGTCCTAAGATGAGACTAATAAGAAATACCATCAGAAACTTAAAAGAATTCTTATTAGACATAATTCAGCTATGAAAGTAACTACACAATTCTGAAAATGGGTTTCACATTCAGCTCAAGGACAGAAGCCTGTAAGAGGTACATAACACAGTTTTGGAGGAAAGAGCTAGAATTTAAGACTGGGCTGGTGGACTGCAGAAGGCAAACAGTGGCTATGGAATAAAGCTACTATCTTTGCTGTCTGCTCAGCAATGGTTCTTTGGGGAAAACGTACAAACTGACTTCCTTTTTGAGCAACAGGAATATTAGTATGTTAAGCAACCATCCACTAAGACATCTTACCTGTTATGCTATTATACACTTCCATGTGCACTTATGTTGTTTACTGCCAAAGGCAGACTTCAGATCCAAACCTTGTTGGCTTTTCCCATGTGACAGGAGTTACACCTGATATTTAGCTTGTCTGTGCACTTTAAACAACTCTGAATCCTTTGACTATTTTCAATTATATTATCACTTTGAAGCAAGCACAAACCCATTACTATTATTCTTATCCAGGTGAGAGCACCCACAGGCTTTTTGTTTACCTGTTGCTCTACCTTGAAGGGATGTTATTTTCAAAAAGTGTTAGGGAAGACCACTGTATTTAATCAATTCCCAACCTCATGTGTATTGGCAATATAACAGAAGCTTAACCGCTTAAAGTATGGTAACCAAATTCTTGGGCTTTAACCTACTTAATTTGCAGCTCTCAAAAGGCAACACAGTATCCATAGCAGAGATGAGCTTAGGAGAACATAAAATTCAAAGCAACAGTTTTGACTTCAAAATACTTCAAAAGATTCACTGCACTGTCCTTTCCTCCTAGGGAAGCTGATTCAGCACAACACTACAGAAAATTATCATATTTTTCAAAGCTACGGGAAAGGTAAAATGATCTCGAGAAAGTGACATCTGAGCACATGCATTCTCCTAACCACATATTTAAAATAAACTTATTTGTGGCTAAGACTAATGCTTCAAGTAATTACTTCAAAGCAATTTACATTCAATTATAACTGTACTCAGCAGTACAAAAAAAAAAAGTAAAGTAAACTTAAGGCTCAGAAATGTCAACTTCAATTATAAAATTTCAAGGCACTTCCATTCCTGGACTGCTTTATTTATTTTTAAGCCCCCCCCCCCCCCCCCCCCCCCCCCCCCCCCCCCCCCCCCCCCACACCCCCCCCCCCCACCCCCCCCCCCCCCCTCCTCCGCCCCCCCTCACCC
>JANIJG010002705.1:4143-28564 GCA_024611175.1 Megaceryle torquata | reverse complement strand
AAAACAAAAAAAAAAAAAAAAAAAAAAACAAAAGACTCAAAAATATAATCTTAATAATAAAATTTCTAGGCACCCCCCTCCCCCCCCATTTTTTTTTTTTTTTTATTTCCCCCCCCCCCCCCCCCCCCCAGTTACTGTCTTTCTAATTTTCACTCTATATTATTGAGTCTACATAGTTATTTAATTACCACTCCTTCATGTAAAATTATTTGCCTTCTTCTTTAAGAAGTTTAGAAAATTATTTATGTGGGCTTGTTATGGTTTCTCTATGGACAGAGACCCCATTTGTATCACCATCAGTTTCATGTTCAGAATAGCAGAACTGCTCCACCTCAATATTATTTTAGCTAAAGCAGTGCAGGATTATAACAAAAAGACTTTCCACTGAACACAGATATAGTTTTGCCCCTACTGATAGTTCTCTTTTATATGAAAATGGTCAGACTACCCTCTGTAGTAGCATACACTGTGTACTTGTGCTTACCTGTAACAACCATAACCTACTCTGAGAGGCTACCTTGAAAACAGTTCAGTCAGTGTCCTATAAACACCATGTGATACTGTGCTGCTCCATTATCCATCAACTCGTATGCAATAGCACATGTATGAATGTAAATACCCTAGGATGCTAGTCTCATCTCCGTGACCAGTGTACCTCTTCCTAGGAAAAAAAAAATATCCCCCTGCTAACACCCATAGTCATAATCTGGGGACAACAGAAGATTCTTTACAACCCATACAAGGAGTTTCAGGAAAACAGAACTTAAGTTACACACCCCCAGGGCCACACTGCATCTTGCTCTTTGTGCTCTACACAGCTACCCTAACAAAAGGGATAGTAGGATACCTTTCAGACACCATTCAATTTAAACAGTTAGTAGTTCTGATTCAAGCTGGAAAACTTCACATGAATGCCTCCTCCCACCAACTGTAATATCACTCTCTGCTTTGGAGTAGAACTGTAGAGGTGTACTGGTAATAAATTAGACCGAGGATATCACGTGATCTCAGCTTTAAGTTCACCCCTACCATTGTGATCCACAGGGAATAGTTAGGATTTCAACTATTCAGGTCATATACATCAACTTCATGTTATTCCTTTTTCACCTGCACGGACTATAAAATAATTAGCCACAACAGTTCAAAACTGGTAGGGATTACATCTGGCATATTCCTTTTCTTTTATATATGGAGAATGACATCCTGATATCCTCAGCTACCAATATGCTATACAAGGTCCAAATTAGTTTCTCACTAGAGAAGACAAAAGGGTAGAATTCTCATATACCAAATCGGTACTGGGTCATCTTCATAAAGGACACAGTAATGAATATATGCTTAATCATAAAATAATGAACAGCTATCTTTAAAAAGCCTAGCCACATCCACAGTGGAACTCTGACATTCCCTGACCTTCTCCCATCTTAACTGTTTAAACACTTTAATATAATTTTCCTTCCTACTTGCCTAGATCTTAAAGGACATTTCAAGTGCTGTATGCCATGATTTGAGAGGTCTTAAGTCAACTTTGAATTTTCCCAAGTGTAGTAGTGGGTACAGAATAACTAGGAATGCAGACTACCTTTTATTTGTTGTACCCACACTATAAAATTTATTAAAGAATATACTTGCCATTTTACTTTTTACTTTTTGTAAAAAGTAAATAGCATTTTCCATGATCTTTAACGTTTGTTGGTAAAGTTGTACAGGGTATGTAATGTTTCACAGAAGAAAAATTTTTGCCACATTGGGATTGAAAAACATTGAGGACAAATTAGGTCTACCAGAGGGTGATATGTGAGTGGAACAGAGCACGGCAAGAGAGCTGCTTTTGCTTGGTCACATGACCTAACATAAGCACCTGGCTAACTTGGAAAATTAGGACAAGCATGACTAGGCTCAGATGTGGACTTCACAGGAACAGGGGGGAGGAAAAAAAAAAAAAAAACCTGAGATTTGAACAGAGGAAGGCTGGAAAAATATAAGATGTCAGACCACATACTAAAAGTTGAACACATGAAATTTCAAGTCTCACCTATTTTCTTTTATCATAGCAAATGATGACAAAATATATCTAGCAATTAACCCATTACTATTCCCAATTACAGTTACACCTGTTTTTCTTGAATCAAATGATAAAAGTTGAAATTCTTCCGAGAGTCAGCACACAGAAGAGTACAGTTACTCTGGTAGAATTTATTTCCATTTGCTTTCTGAAACAATTTTGGAAAATATTTATGTTACAAGATCAGGCACTCCCAAGTTCAGAATGTAATACTCAACTATTTAACTGACTAGCCAACTGCTCAAAGAACTTGATGCTTTACATCACTTTCTTTTGTACAATGTCTGTCCCCTAGAATGAATATGCTTTGGTAAATAATTAGGGCTTTATAAAGAGTATTTGTCTGCAATAAATGAGATATGGTTCTTAATCTCAGAGACACAAAATGAACAAATGTTGCCCTGGAGAACAGGATCCTCTCTTCTTCTGCTACCCAAATTTCTGAATGATGGCAGGCACATCATTTAAAGCAAGTATTTCACCAGGCAACATTAATCAATCTCTGGTTCTCCACTTGACTTAGCAGAAACCTGAAGTCAGAAGTGCAGAAAATTTAAACTACAAATGAGGTCAAGATGCTGATGTTCTGAACATATATCCTGGAGAAGGGACACTGGGAAGACAAGAATCAGAGTCTAACTTTAAAATCAGACAACAAAATCAGCCAGTTCATCCCTTAATACATTTTTATCCTGTCCTCTTCTAGTTTCATTTCTCTCACCTAGGCTTTTTCCTTGCTTTTATTTAATTTATTTTCTCCTCCCTTCATTCTTTTCAATTTTGTATGTGTCTCAGTTCAGCTATAAATTATTTTACAGAGATAAAATAATCTCATCTTACTTCATAAGGGGAATAAAAAGATAAAAATTACTAGCATTTTCTTGAGGCAGGAGATAAGTATTATTAGAAAATAAAATTCTGCAGTAGCATTTTAATGGAGAAATTGTCACAAAATCAAAGCTATAATGCAGATCTAAGAATGTCTGAGATAATTAGATGAGAAACTAATGATCTTCTGATCATACCTACTAAATAATTAGTTCAAAGTAGAGAACTGAAAAAATAATGTTCTATCCTGACAGTACCCTTAAAAAGTTTTTTTTGTTGTTGTTCTTTTTATTTATATTTCAGAATACTACTTCAGGTCTAATGCTTTGTGCTTGAAAATTACAATGAAACTGAACCCACGTTCAAAAATCAAACAGACAAAAATAAGAATTACAGCTCTATCATAAAGAGCCAACACTAAAAAAAAATTAAGACCACACCAGTGAAAAAACACTGTTGTGGTTTACCAATCTCTCCCCTTTTCTCCTCCCACAACCTATCTAAGAAAACCAGAAAGTAACTGAGATGTTTTCATCCATATTATTCAAAGATTTAAATAAATTTAGTTCAGGATTTAAGGACAAAAATATTGATACAAATAGATAGGGAGGATACTTCAAAATGTAATTATGAAATATTGTAGGTCATGCTATATGTAAATACAGAAAACAGATGTTTTAAAAATTGCAAGTCAAAAGAGAAACTTACATGAGGAAGTAAAAGCAAAACTTCACGTATTTCATGCTGAAATACTTGAAGTATTGAAATACTGAAGTTAAAAGATAGATTCTCCGGAAATTTTGATCCAAGTTCTTCAAAAAAGCTATGTGTTAGTGCAATTAAAAACAGATATTCAGACTGAGAGGTACAGTTTATGTAGCACAAGTTTCTGTTGAGCAAGGAAGGTTCTGAAAAAGCATCTCCCTCACATAACATTAAAATAGAAGATTAAAAAACTACAGAAGAGACTGAATTACATATTAGAGAAAGGAAGTAAATAAACAAAAAACACAACCAAAAATTCCTTTAACCTAGATCTGTGGAAAGGGACAAGATTTATTTTCTTGTACACACTCAAGCAGTCTGTGGCAAACTGCATATGAAAATAATGTCCATTACCATTAACCTAAAATTGTCAACAGAAAAGCAAGTCTTAATCACCTGAAAGACTATTTTTTGCCTTATTTTTGTATACTGACATAGACAGCAAGTTCCTAGACCATGAGCTGGGCAGCAAGATGCTAGCACAATACAGGTAAATGTGTTTGAATAAACATTATGCTATAAGGTGGCAATAAACACTAAAGCTGAAAAAAAACCAACCCAAACTTATACTTCCATTCTCAATAGTTTTATCACACACAAACATGTGAGAACATTACGCGTACTAAAGGAAAATCTTGAATCTTCACTGTGTTTTAAAGAAAAAATTTTCAGAGGGGAAAGACTTTAAGCAGCATGCATCTTCTAATCTCAATCTTAGACTGCTGAAAAAGTAGTTTGTACTTTTAAAACAAACTACAGAATGAAAAAGAACTATAAATTCTTACCATATCAATTTGGAAGTAAAGAAAGAAAAAAAGGTACAACAAAAATAGTTTGAGAAGCAGTACTGTGATCACAGAGTCCTGTATGAAAACTGGAGCCACTGAAGAATTAACACTTAACATAGATGATATTTTGGAGATACTCAAGTTATAAATAAGTTTTGGTTTTTTTTACAGAGACTGCTTTTCATTAAAATTTTTGACTAAGTCATGGATTCAGGGCACCCTCTGGTAACACAAAAAAACCACTCAGAAAGAAAGCTATACTTCAAGTCATTAAAATAGTAATAGAAACTGAAATATAGTGATTAACCTATGAAATAACTTGTAACGCTTACAGAATTTCAACTGATGTGGTTTGAGGGGTGGAGAAGGGAAAGATTGTTTCAATACCTTGTCTTCCCTCATCATTGGTAAACAAACCAGCATCACTGCTGCTCAGACTGCTGGATTCACTGTAATAAGAGAGAGAAAGAAACAGATCAAAAGAACAATTGATCTTTCAGTCGTAAAATTTTAAGGAGACAAGGCTGTGCTCAGATTGAACTTAACCCCAACAGAGATCGGAAAGAAAATGGGATGGTTTTTTTTTTAATCAAACTGCAAATATCCTAGTTCCATTAACTACAAAGTGTATTATTTTTGGCACATAAAACCATGGGAATCTAATGGTACCCTGAGAGTAAGCCAGATGTGACTGCAACGAGGTGCTGACACAATTGATGCATTTTATTATCTGCTTCCATCAAATGCTCACTGCTTCCCTTCTTATGCTGTGCAATTCAGCTTGATCCCAGAACACCACTGCTCAATAAAATAGGAAAAGTCTCAATCAAAAGCAACCTAAGCTTTCCTTCAGCACATGAAATAAGAGTCTGAAAATCGAAGTATCTTTCTGAACATCAATTGCAAATATTCTGCAAAAAGATACTCTTTAAGACTTCACAACATAATACTTGGGAAGAAAGAAAAAAGTCTATAACAAAAGTAGCCAATTATATCAAATAAAGGTCACTCTAAAGACAATAAGTATGATCAATGATCATAACAGTCAAAGAAAAGCAAGGTATAGTTTACTATTCTATGATTTCCACCATGGCCTTAAAATTAGAATGTGTGTATACAACATGCACATATTTCTCTGCAAATTCAAAGACATCAATACGTAAACTGTTTTGTTCTTTGCTGTATACACATGGTTACAAACAATGTTTCATGTGTCACTAAGTAGTAAAACAGACTTGTCTTTTAATAACAGATTGCAATTTGGTGAATTTCACATGAAATAATTTTTTTTTGTAAACTGTTTTATTTTTTATCAACAGAGTAGCTCTGCTAAGTAACACTCTCACCAAAATGTCATCACATTTTACATGCATTGATGTGTAGAACATAGGGGGGTGGAAATTACTTCAGTTCACCACATAAATTCAAGTACAAGTTATAAATACTGTGGCTACTCTCAAAGTTGCATATAAGCTACCTACATGAACTTGAGGTCTTTCTACACGTATTCATATTAAAGCATACATGCAGTCATAATGTCAGATTCAACTAGTTTCAAGTATTTCTGTGAGTTTCTACTAATAAATTAGTTTTATTTTTGTTTCTGAACAATTACTACATGTATGAAAATTATCCTTTTAAATGTTAATTTTTTACAAAAATAAGCCACTTTTTTTTTTGAAAGCTTGCAATATGAATTATATAAAATTAGTCTAATATGTGTTTAATTACAAATGTATATTTGGGTTTCGTAGCTTCCTTTAGGAGGAATCCCAACGGGATTTGAAACACAGTGTGGTATCATGAGACAAAGCGCTGGTATTAAGAATAAATAAATAAACACACAGAGCTCTGTGATAGAAGGTTAAGTTTTCTCTAGTATTTCAGACACTTCCCTCATCAAAGTTTCCAATTTTGAGAAAAGTCTCCTTCCTTCTTTATTTCTTAAATTTATTTTAGAGAAGATATTTTGACTGTGCAGTAATTCTTACTGAAGGACTATCCAGTTCATGAAAACATAGCCACTTGAAATATTTAGAATTGCACATAAAAGAGTTTTAGTTTTTCAAACTGAAGGCCACAGTCAAGGAGGGCAGGGGTGACAGCTCAGATAACTGCTATATGGCAGTCATTTCACTGAATAAATTCAAAACCTGTGGAATTAACACATTAACATCTAAGTACATGGAAGTAGTTATGATGGGATTTATTTCTAGTTTTAATACAATTTTGCACTGTATATTACTTATTCCTTTGCTTTGAAAAGAGAATTCCACTCCCAGCAAGACTTCCAGGAAAAATAAAAAAGGCCATTGATTCCTTTTAGTCCTAGGAAATAGCGTATGCAAGCAAAGGCTTGGGAGGAACAGCTTTACTACCCAAAAAAAGCTTTCACAGCTTTACTTACACATTTGTGGAAACAAACAAGAAATATTTTTTTTCTTTTCATTTATCATTAACGGCAAACTGTCCCATGCCTTGGTTTCATGTGACACTTGTCACCTTTGTTTATTAGCCAAGCCTGTCCCCAAACTGACCAGCCACTGTAGTTGCACTGACTGGCAGACATGTGGATGGGGCTTCTCAGGGGTTCACTGCTGCACTCCTTCAAAAGGGGCAATTGAGATTTCCTCTATTTAGTCATTTAAAACACAATTACCAAAGCCTGCAGGAATTAAGTATTACCCAGAATTCCATGCATTGACAAATTTGGCTGAAACTGGCCATGGATTTAAGCATTGTGGTTAAGGGAGAATGAGTAAAGGACAGGTTCTGATCATGAAAATCTCATTTCCAGTGCTCAAATATCCTCAAAGGAATTAATCTTCAGGATTATTTACACGCTCACATTTTAAGAGCTTGAAGTCTTCTTCTATACCTGAACCCTGCACTTAAAAAACAGTTATTGCAGTGTTTGGTGTTTGAACACAGAGATAAAGTGTCATAAAGTCATAAAGTGTCACCATCTTTAAAAAGTCCACTTCAAATACATATATATATATGTAATGTTATTTTAAAGTAATTTCTTGTATACACTGAAAACTTCTCACCAGCTTTAGAAACTGAACTTCTGGAAAAGTTAATCCTTATTTTTGAATAATTATTAAACTGTATGAATAAAAATGTGCAATATTAGAGCAGCTTTGTATAATTTTTATTTTTCCTCTTCCAGCAAAAGTTGCTGAAGCATGAGTCTTATCCAAGCCATTTTGTTAGCCCTCTGTATCTTGTGCAATCTTAGAAAACCTCATGTGGCCTTTTGAACTCTCAGCTTTTAATTTCAGGACACGGTCTTAAGAACAGAGTTTGCTACTTGTTTCTGATTCCTCTGGTTAAATGAACTTAAATGTAATTGTGTCTCTACTGTTCAAGTAAAGTTAGTTTAAAAGGAGTTAAAATTATTCTCATACAAAATATTCAGATACAGTATACACCTAAGAGGCTTAGATATTGTGGATTTCTAATCACATTGCGGAATGCAAATTTTCTAATTCAGTGGTTTCCAAACCTTTTGGTAGCGATAACCATTGCAAGAAGTTTGGTAGAATGATAGACCACCATATTGGGTCCAGAGAAACATTTGAGGTATGATTTGAAAATTGACAGCATTCAGTGTAACAAAACATTAAGCACTTGAAGACAAAGATTAGTTTTTAAATCACTAATGTTTCTTCTGTGAAAAAAATAAATGGCTATATGTCCTACCTGGAAGTAGGACAGCTTTGGGAGTCTACAAGAAGATTTTCACTCTTCACTCTACTCAAAAATTAGCTACAGAATTTTTGAGTTGGGGAACTGTTACCCTTGTAGCAGAACAGAAAATATATTATAAATAAAAAAAGTGACAAGACTGTGGACATATATGCAATGGTTCCTACAAATGGAAGTTTGTAATGATCTGTCTTTAGGTAAAAAACTTAAGGGAACAGATTCCCAGTATCATCAAAGAAAAGGGATGTTTTATAAAGGCTTCCTCACAACACAAAATTCCTGTCTTGTATCTCAAAGTGAGATGTCTGAAGGTACACTGGCTGCCCTGAATGACTGCTTCTGCTTTAGTAATTAAGACCTTAGGAACAATTTTTAAGACTCAGGATTCATTCAGCTCTTTCAGCTGCTTATTGTTCACAAGTGATGGACTAAACTAGTATGTAATAAAAAGACTTAGAAGAACTTTTATGACAATAATT
The DNA here is from genome assembly GCA_024611175.1 of Megaceryle torquata. NCBI lineage: Eukaryota > Metazoa > Chordata > Aves > Coraciiformes > Cerylidae > Megaceryle > Megaceryle torquata. The sequence continues at coordinate 19,928 of JANIJG010002705.1, read as the reverse complement.
CTAGATAGTCACCAATACTGCTGTTATTATGGTAGCCAATCTGTCTGCTATGGTCAAAATCCCAGGGTACTCTGCATCTCAGTTCTACCTCTCCAGTAAGGAAAAGGCTTAGCAGTTGATAGATAAAATGCCTACAAAAAAACAAAAAAAAAAAAAAAAACCCAAAAAACCCCCCCAAAAAACCCCACAAACCAAACCAGAGGGACACTAGTGCTGTCAAGGAATTGACCAAAATTCTATGTTTTAATGTGTGTATTTCTTGTTGACACTTCCACATTCAGAACCAGGCACGTGGAATAAACATAATCAAGCTTACCAGGCCCTGCAGGTAACATCCCTTGCGTATGGTGAAAAAATGACTTACACCTTCCTGTGTTGTCAAAATAGTAGTTTGGAAAGAATTACCATTGTAGTATGACTGCTGTCTGGAATGGATGGATGAGGTGTACTGCCAAAGGGTCATCATTCCCCCATTTTTCTAATGGTAAGCTCAGGTGTTTCTGAACTGTAAATTGGTTTTTGCATTTCGTAAATGATGTATATCCTTGGCAACCTGCAGAATTTTATGCCCATGACATATAAGAACATACTATCTAAATGGTGACTAAACACTGACAACCTTTCTGATGAATAGGAATAACAATCAAAGCACCAAAGAAATTGGAGAGAACACTTAATTTTTGTCCGAAAATTGTCACCAGTTGAAATACCCAGAAAAAAATATATTAATCATTTGTATATTCTGTCATTCATAATACATTCAAATTGTTTCAAGATTATTTCAAGAATCTGTTTTCTTGGATACTCCTCTGTTACATGATTCTATTTTATGCTGAATTCCTTAACCTGAGCAAGTCATACAAATTAAAAATAGTACATTTTTTAAAAAATACAATAAGAGTAACCCATTAAAACAGATACTATTGATACTAGGATTTTAACTCTGGAATTAAAGAAAAATCCAAAGATTCCACATATAAGTAACAGTAATAAAAGCAAACAAATATTTTCCAAAGTTTCTGTAAAAGAGAAGAAAAAGAGTAACCTGTCACTCATGTTCTCATCTGAGCCTTTTTGCTCCTCATACTCCATTTTGTCCTTATTTGCCTGGTTCACTTCTTCATTATCTATGACCACTCCTTCATCTGAGATTTCTGGTCCTTGCCGAGCTGCAGCTACTTTTCTTTTTTTCACTTTGCTCTTGGAAAATTCTTGGTGTTGGTATGATTTATTGTTATTGTCCATTTCTTGATCTCTGCTGTTATCCTGCTGTTGAGTTATTGTCAGTGCATTAGAGACTTCTGATGGCAGATCTATTGCCATCCGTTTTACCTTCCTTCTCCTGCGCAAAGTTCTGTTTCCCAAACTGTCAACAGCCAAATCTGGTTCATGCCACAGAGGTCTTTTGCCTCTCATATTATTTAAGTTTGAGGAAGGCCTACGTTTAGCAACCAACAACTGGTCATCAGAGTCACTGTGGTCTTTCTTACTAGCATGACTGTCCCTGTAGTCTTTGTTTGATTCTTCTAAACTGGAATCAGAACCTTCACTTAAGCAGTGACCAGTCTCCCAGGGATGATGGCTGGTAAATGAACGTCTTTTTCGTCCCCTCCTCTTCCTTGCCTGTCGCTTTAGAAGGCAAGACACACTTCGAGAATGATCTCCAGTATCTGCAAAACCTCCTCTGGCTTGTTCTGAACTTTCTTCCAGTGCCGAGACTAGATCATGAACCAGCTCCTCCATAGTCCTACTGAAATGCCTGTATATTTCATGAGAGAAAAAAACAAAACCAAAACAACAAACAAAAAACAAAAAACCAAACCAAAACAACAAAACAAGAAAACAAAAAATTAATCTGAAGTGTTAAGCATAAACTCTATAATAGCTTTACCTGCCAAAATAATTTTGGGCATTTCAGGCAAAGTAGTTTAATGTCCATCCTATAAAGATTACTGTATTTCTGCTGAAACACAAAACCTTGTCAACCAGTCCTACACAATTTGCAACACATCAGCATATCTTCCTTTTAAAAGGTATCCTCCCAAATTTCTGTCTTGGAAAGAAAGGGGGAGGAGTGTCCCCATTTGGTTTTGACCTCGCTACTATTGCTTCATTTTAATTTACCTCAACACATTTTTATGATTTTCAGGGATTCCCCATGGCAAGAGCAACAACAAAGGCCATTCACTCTAACTGCAGGTAGGGTGCACATTTTAAACTTATGAAAGGGAAATGGAATACATAATTTTCCTCCCTGAGAGTACATTAGGAAGTTCTTTTTAAGAGTTGTCATTATGATAAAATATTTTTCAGGATAATTATCTTTTGATGCTGCCTAAATGGCAAAATAAAGATAGTAATTCCTCGATAATATATCACTTTTGTATTTTAACAGTGACTAATTCTGACTTTCCCAATGGCTGCCATGTTTTTGATTTTTTAAAAGTATTGATTCAGTGGAGTTATATTAAGTTGAGAAAACACCCTGATACAGGTAACTAAAGTATTACATGTAAAGTTTTCCACCACATATAGGCACTTGCATCCATATAATCACATTCTTGGGTAAGGAAAAATATCCCTGAACACACAGTGTCTGATTAAATGTTTCTCTCTTTCCTCTCAAATTTGGGTAGTATTAGCATGTCTGATTCAGCATGCTTCAGTAAGTTCACCCATGAACATAATTCACATGAACATTAAGAAAACAGTACATGATTGCTGCTGAACTCTAGTCCTTCTCTAAAGGCTGTGAACCTTCTCTGTAAACACAATTGTTGTGTTTACAACAACAAAAGTGTTGATTCTCACAACAAAGCATTGAAAGACCCCTTTCATTGAGGTAAGGCAAGGAATATTGTTCATGCTCTTTACTCCATTACACCAACTGATAAATACAGAAGACACTCAGTAAATTATGTAGACGACATTTAATGGCAAGACTCATCGATTTGTTTTACAACACAAATTGATGAGGGAATTAAGAGTTTTCTACCCATTCCAGCAGTTGTAGATTTGGACATCGACCACGCAGGTTCCCTCTCTCTTTGCACAAACTCCAATGTTAAAGGTACTTAATAGAGATGGCTAAATGGACAGTAAGAACCATAAAGTATATAAATTTTAAACATTAATGAAGGAATTGAACAGCATGTTTAAGAAGAAATCCAAGTTGGTCATGAAATATCCTACCTAAAGAAATTGTATAGTCTTTTAAACAATTTTCAGAAATTCCTACTTGAAACATCTCACTTTCAAGATAACCAAAAGCACAGAGACTGGTAGAAACACCACCTCATTTTGAATTCCTGAAATTACTGCGTCACCTACATTTACTTCTCATACCTCTTTTTCTGTCCTGCTCTAATCTCTAGTCCTATTACTTCCTCTTAACCTAACATTTTCTTTGTCTCTTAGTACAGCAGAATCATCCTATTATCTTCTAAGGGGTAAGACAGCTCTGGAAGAATGCTATACTTTCTCCTTAATCCATTTGGTTCACAAGAATCAAAAGCTCAGTAATAACACCAAAATACTTCTCAGAAGCAAGAGAAACTACCCAGAAGGAGAAGCATTCCAAATGAAGCAACAATTTTCTGAAAATTCAGAGAGAAAAAGTGGAAGTCAACCTAGAAATTACTTCAAGACATGTGGCATCAAAATGATTTAAAACTAATACTTTGAATTTTCAAAGTTTTAATTATTATGGAAGGTTTTAGGGAGTTATGAGGGTTTGGTTTAGTTCTTGCTTGGTTTTTTAGCTTGTGTAATAGGAATTTCAACTACCAGTAAAGGCAAGTCCAGATAGAGTTGTAAAAACTTTCTATACATGACGCTTAAATATATTAACTCATGTTTCTCAGTAGCTATAACTGCGGAATGGGGAGGGCACTAGCCCCTTTAGCCTTATTGTGAACCACCCATAAATACAGGTATCCTCACAGCTGAGCATATCAGAAATGAGATGTCTCTGAGGTTTAAGGGGCTCTCTTAATACTTCTGCACTAATACAACAGAAGCCATAAGACTCAGACAAAATCCAGTACATTTATCTGGATTAGAGACATCAGCTCCTTCAGCTGCTTACCCAGTTCTTCTGCCACAGTGCCTTTGCATTGATAGGGAACTGATAGAAGTGGAGGTGCACCAAAAACTGAACTAGTAGGCTTAAACCTATATTTAGTTCTCAAAACAAACAGGTTTGTGCTAACGTTCCAGAATATGAACATAGATAATCTCTTGCAGTCCATTCTGCTAGTACCCCTGAGGCACAAAGTAAAAATGAAAAAGAAAGACAGGGACACTAGAGAATAAACCAGTTTATGTTTAAATTGTTCAATTCAGTATCCCTAATCCATATGGATAATTATATCACTAAAATTGATGTAGCTCCTAAAGTAGACATAATTTATTCCAGATAACAGCATAAGTATGGTGGCAATGTTACCATAGTTCTGTGAAATACTTCAAGATGAAACACAATATATCTAGCTTGGATTTATATATCTGATATATAAATATATATATTCCCCCAAAATACTGTCAGTACAGATGGTGCCAGACAAAAAGATGAAACTCAAATAGTTTTGAAGTAAAGGGATAAGATGATTCTTAAAAGGCCCAGAGGAGTAAAGGCACTTACTTTCCATCAAACTATGACTTTGAAAATTATACACTCCTGTAATTGATCTTTTCTATTGAATACCAGGTCTTTTTGTTGCAATTCCTGAACTAAGATCTGTACTGGGCAGCAACCTTGTTTACCCTAAAAATTGACAGCTATGGTCTCGTGTATAATATAACTATCACTTCTTAGATCATATACATTCATAATATTATAATTCTTGAACATGTTCCCTTGGGATGATTATGAGAATTATTTGATCAAATTGCAACAGTGGAAGCTCCTTTGTAATAGATTGAGAATACAATACACACACAGCTACAGTTTTTTATTCACATTGCACTTTCAACATGCAAGTGGTCCACATTAGAACTCCTTCTCCTGAAAACCCAAGAAATCTCTCAATTTTATCAGAGCTCTCAGTTCTCCTGCTATAACTGAAGAAAAAAAAAAAAAAACGGCAACAGCAACCAGACAGAACAGTCAATTTGAAATCTGCCTCCAAAATTCAAGAGCATATTAGTATCACAGCATTATTTATTAGACAAACTGAGTTTTGCAACTTCCTCCATTGTTCACAAGCAGCTGCCAAGCTTGTATTCCAAACCTATGGAGTAATTTTAATCATCACTGCAGATGCTACTGATGTTACTGTAACAAAAATATTTACATTTGAAATAGGTTGAAAAATAACTACAAGAAGTATCAAAGGCACTACCAGTCAGTATCAACTGACTTCAGTAAGATGAGAAAATTCAAAGGTTGTAATATGGAATGTAGAACATCATATTGAGGTACATAAAATATTAAGCTGAGCCATAGTTTAGCATGACTCATCTCAGGCTATAAAACTGCCGTGACAGCAACAGCCCACAGCTAGCAATAAACTGTAATGTCTTCACTAGAAGCCTCTACTTTACTATAAGAGAATCTAGTTTGCCTACACTGACCTTTATATTTATCTGAAGCAATTTTAACATGGATGACCAAAGGCTGACCCATTTTCTCTCTAACCCTTACCAGAACAGACCATAAAAGTACTGTTGCAAGAAACAGCATAACTACTTTCACCTACTCCAAAACAGTTCATACAGCTTGTGTTCAGCATTAACATCTGTGTTAAATCTCCTAACAGAAATAATGGGCACTTGCTTTTTTGGTGAAAAATCAAGTATAATATTTTTCACTTCCCACCTAAAGCATAAAACAATGCAGAGTTTAGACTGCCCACAAAATATTTAAGCAGCGCACACTGATGGGATAGCTAATCTAGTTGCACAACTCATAAGGAAAGGCTGTATCTTTCACTAAACTGGCAGCTGAATTTACATTCTCCTTCTAGTTCTAGATCTTTTCCTGATAAATAGATATGGGGTTTCTTGCACATAAAGTTATGCTGCTCTATCTCTCATCAGTTCTGAAAAGAGCCATGAATTTTGCTGCCTTCACAACCCATCCTGATCACAAGCTAAGAGCACAAGAAAAATCAAGTAGTCCCTTGAACATCAGGATTATAAAACCTGTCTTTCTATAATCTTTTCCTATAGAGATTCTCTGATGTCTTTAACATGGCTGTACTCACAGTGTACCTTTACCTTCAGAAGGGTACTTGTTTCTCCACCTCTGAAGCTATTTTCACAAAGCCTTAGAAACAACAGGTTTGAGACCCCTGCTTTTTTTTATGAATATGACCGAAATTTGGATTGAAAAAGCACAGAAGTGCTGTGAACAGAGTGGGCAAACAGAGTGTGGTGTGGCAGCCAGAGCATGAAGGGCGCTGAAAGCTCCAACAGCTCTGACCAGCTAGGGATGGTTTCCACCTGGCAGAAAGCCATGCCTTCTCTAAACTCTGTACCCACAAGTGATGCAGCTTCCCAGACAGAGCTCCAGTGGGAAAATGCAGCCACATAGGTGTCAGGCTACAGGCTGTGTGCCTGGCTCTTACACTGCTATAGAGCAGCAGCAGTGGAACTCCTGCTTAATGACAGAGCTCCAGGAAGAGGCAAGTGGTCAAGAAGCATCAGAGCATGAAAAGGAGACTGACCATCAGAATCACATCCTGCCTTCCCTGAGACAGGCCCAACAATGGGTCAAGATACATAACACAGAGGATTCCTTCTCCCCTCTCCATCTGACTGAATGCAGTGACCAGAATGAGACAGGGCAGGAACTTGGTGCCACTGCCTGGTGCAGCAGGTGCATCCCCTCAGCAACAACCCTACGTTCCCAGGTGCCCCTGCATAACAGGTATGATGTCCTCCAAGCAGAATGTAAGAATAATGACAATGATTTGTCTAGCTTAGAACTGTCACTGAAATTAAGTTGACCTATGCCCTACATCAAAACTACTTCTACAAGAAAAAAAGACAGGTCGTAGATGAATTTCTTCTGAAGACAACAGAAGGCCCAATATACAGACCAACCCACTGCTTAAGGAATTCTGCTGCCTCCCTGGGGCCAAGGTTAAAGATGTTATCAGATTCATTGGTTTTTCAAATAGGAGAGGAACTCAACAAGAAATCCAAGGTCAATTAAGAGAGACTTCAGCGCTTTAGGACAACTGGTCAAGGGATCAGGAGCACAAGTAGTGCTCTCCTCTACCCCTCCAGTTTCAGAGAACAATGAGGGAAGAAACAGTAAGAGTCATCAGACTAATACCTGTTTCTGAGTCTTGTGTTACCAGCAGGAATTTGGGTTTTTTGGTCATGGGTCAGTTTACACAACAGCAAGACTGTTGGCAACAGACAGGGTGCACCTGTCTCAAAGGAAGAAAAGGATCTTTGCACAGGATTTGTCAGAGCTCACTGGAAGAGATTTAAAGTAGATGTGAAGAGATAAATGGATAAAACCAGGCTTGCTGGAGATAAGCTTGGGGGTGGCACATCAATGTTTGTGGGACAGTGTGCTAGCAAGGTCCTTAGGTCTGCCATTCCGGTAGAGATAGGGAATGAAGTGCCACGTAGTAGCAAAGCAGAAGGGATATTGATGGGCTAGAAATCACAGAAATGTCTAGAAATGGTCAGGTAGGAATTAGGCCTTCTGCCCCCCTAAAGGCAACAGGAACAACAGACCAACTGAAATATATCTATAGAAATGCCCATAGCACCAGCAACAAACAGGAGGAACAGGAAGCCATTGTACAGCAGGAAAACTACGATACAGTTGCCATCATGGAAACACAGTGGGATGACTCACACAACTGGAGTGATGGAAGGTTATGGAGGAGATCATCCTGAATGCCATAATGTGGTCCATACAGGACAACCAGGTGATCAGGCCCAGTCAGCATGGGTTTATGAAAGTCAGGTCCTGCTTGACTAACCTCATCTCCTTCTATGACAAGATAACCCACTTTGTAAATGCAGGAAAGGCTGTGGATGTTGTCTGTCTGCACTTTAGTAAAGCTTTGACAGTTTGCCACAGCATTGCTGGTGAATCTGGATGATCATGGCTTGGATTGGCGTATGCTTCCCTGGACAAAAAAAACCTGTCTGGATGGCAAGGCTCAAAGAGTGGTGGTGAATGGAGTTATACTCAGTTGGCAGCCAGTCACAAGTGGCATTCCCCAAGGCTCAGTATGGGGTCCTGTTCTATTTTGTATCTTTATTAATGATCTGGATGAGGGGACCAAGGGCACCCTCAGTAAGTTTGCAGATTGCACCAAGTTATGCAGGTGTGTTGATCTGCTTTAAGGTAGGGAGGCTCTTCAGAGCAATCTGGACAGGCTGGATTGATGGTCCAAGGCCAATGGTATGAGGTTCAACAAGGCCAGATGTCACCTCCTACACTTGGGTCACAACCACCCCATGCAATACTACAGGCTTGGGGAAGAGTGGCTGGAAAGCTGCCCACCAGGAAAAGACCTGGGGGCGTTGGTCAACAGATGGCTGAACATGAGCCAGCAGTGTGCCCAGGTGGCCAAGAAGGCCAACAGCATCCTGGCTTGTATCACAAACAGTGTGGCCAGCAGGACTGCGGAAGTGATTATCCCCCTGTACTCAGCAGTGGTGTGGACAGCCACACCTCAAATACTGCATTGTTTTGGACCCATTGCTACAAGAAGGACATTGAGGTGCTGGAGCATGTCCAACGAGTAAGAAGCTGGTGAAGGGTCTAGAGAACAAATCTTACAAGAAGGGGCTGAGGGAACTGGAAAAAAAAAGGAGGTTCAGAGGAGACCTTATCGCTCCCTACAACTAGAAAAGAAGGCTGAAGTGAGGTGGTGGTTGGTCTGTTCTCCTGTGTAACAAGCAATAGGACAAGAGGAAGTGACCTCAAGTTGAGCTAGGAGAAGTTTAGGTTGGATATTAGGAAAAATTTCTTCACAGAAAGCACTGTAAGGCACTGGAACAGAGTGCTCATGGAAATGGTGGGGTCACCATCCCTTGGGTTATTTAAAGATGTGTAGATGTGGTGCTTAGGGACAAGGTTTAGTGGTGCCCTGGCACTGCTGTGTTGGGACTTGATCTTAAAGGTCTCTTCCAAGCAAAACAATTCTAGGGATACACAAAGGAGAAAGTAGAAGGGTGAAACACAACTTAGCTAAAAGTATTAAAAAGCTAGCAAGAGACTATGGTGAAGAAATAATTGATGAACATATGTTATGTAGAAACTTATGCTATAATCAGAATGAGAAGTTGTGACTAGATTATTTAAACTGACCTGTCATCAAGTGGCCATCACCAAGAGGAGGACACAAAGTTCCACATCCATACCTAGCTATTGTCCAGTGGACAACCAGGTACACAAAGCTACACAATGACCAAAATGCATTCTACCCTATACCAACCACTGATGGGGGGCAGAACAGCTACCTATCAAGCTATGAGAATCCTCGTACTCTTCTGCTTCTGAGGATCCTGCCCAGTGCTTCCTGTAAATTCCAAAAGGCAATGCACTGCCAACACATTCAGAGTAAATCTAACAGGCAGACCAAAGAATCTTAATACAAGTGTAGCTTTCATATTAACAGTTTGAAAATGTGACAGTGTCAAAACAGAAACTTACTTAAATTAATGTCAGAAAACATATTTATTCTGAGTTTTATATAAGATAGTGTGGACAATTACAAGAAATAAGGATTCTTGTGACAAGTCAGGATACTACAGTGGAGCACATCTATATCTGAAAAGTGAGAAATAAACCCAAAATTCCATGCTATTTCTCCTCTTTGTTGTATGCCAACTCTCCTTTTTTTTTTTTTCCAGTCAGTTATGTCTGTATATAAATCAGTTTCGCAAAATAATGAAAGTACAGGAGGAATTTAAAAAAAATGAAAAATTATGAAAGTTATTGTTCTACAATTACATATATAATTACTGCACTTGCTGGAAAATTTTATAAATTCTTTCTTGTATCAAAAATACACCTCCCATACAGGCAATTGTATACAATTACCAGAAACATCTCATAATTCCAATTACATACCACACATCAGTTCAGTATTTGAGAAACTCTGTATATGTTATAGTCATCAACTCTGTACCTGAGAAACTCCTTTAGACAAGTTCTGGATTTTCTTTACACTTGTCCCACACAACAAAGTTATTAGCATTTGAGGGACAAAGGAAATTTAACAACTGCTTTGGCTGCTGATCCCCCTAAAAATTAGGGCCAGACAAACTTTCAGTAAATACATCTGACTTTCTTCACAACTGCTGCTTATCTAAGAAGGCACAACAATAAATACTATCAAGTTGACTCACATTTAACAGTAAAAAAGTGTTTGGTACAAAGCAATGGAACACTGTCAGAAAGGTGCTGACATGAACTGCATTTAATAAAGGTCTAATACAAATGAACTGGTCAGCCAGAAAAGAGATTTAGAGCAATTTATCATGAGAGGTAGCAATTCTTGCAGTCTCATTGCTGCCATTTACTGATATGCTTGCCCTTTTCAGAAGTATTACTTCATTAATTAATTGTCAAGGTGGAGAATCATATGAACTGGCAAATGATGACAATACACTATAGCACCAAAGTCACTATCAAAATAATGAGAGTACTCAATAAATAACCAAAATGCAAACTATTCCTAAATAGTCACACGCATGCTCAATATAAATGAAAAATATTCATCTCCACAGAGCTTTACCACTGAAAGCGAACACACTCTGTGCCTGTTCTGAATCTACTCAGTTCTTTAGAGTCTTAATGTCCTTAGGAAGCACAAGTTCTAGATTTTCTACTTCAAGTATTAGACAAAAAGAAAAACCCAATCCATAAAATTTCTTCATCTCACTCAAATAGGTTTCCTTTAACAGACAGCTTCTGAAATAACTATATATATAATGTTAAAACCCCAAGAGAGTGTCTTTGAGGTGTAGTCAGATTTTTAACAGATATTCCTTGACAATTGCTAAATTAACAGTCCTATAGATAAGATTTCAGTAATTCTCTCTGTACTGAATTCCCCTGGGCAGTATATTTGCACAAGCAAAATCAATACTGTCCGATAACAATTACAGAAGAATATGTCAAATTCCCACACCTTGTGTTGCTGAACACTATTGTTAATGCCTCTGGAATGAAGGCGCTTTATGTGGACACAAAACAGTAAAATTTAAAGATAAGCAACAGGTTAAGTATACAAGGAAAACTTTCTCAGAGCACACATACAAGTTTGGAATATCTTGGGCAATGGTTCTACTCTATGCAGCACTGGTACTGAAATAAAAATACTTCTGCCACTACAGTATACCTCATTCTCTAAAGCATTTTGAACTACAGCAACAAAAGTAAAGTTATGTTTATACCAGGCAAATTTGCATACCTAGCAATAGGGGAAAACTTCTTCCAGCAAATACATATAATCTGGGCAAATAAAATCCCTTTTTGAAAGCCTTCTCATTTAGAAAAAGTAAACTATGAAAATATCCACATTAAAAAAAAAGTGGTGGTATCAGCAGAATGGAGGAGGAATGGAGTTTCCTGTGTAAGAAAACTAAGTGCTGAGCCTTTCACTTCCTGTTCTTCCCATCCCCAGAAAAGAAACAAAGAAAAACATAAAAAAATACTCCAAATCTATAAATCTATTTCAGATGTGGGACCTCTGCCAGCAGGTATGTGTATACATAACAATCTCTAAAAAAAGCCTCAAGGCCTCAAAATATTATAGCATTCAAAACAAACAAACAAACAAAAAAACCCCAAACCCCCACCATGCTCCTCTCCACTTCCATTAACAGAAGTAAAATGAATAAAAAGTTATGCACATCAGCTGATACCTAACATAGCCCAAGATACCTAACATTTCATGAAGGAAATTAAAAGGTTTCCCAGATGATTGGTGGTGACATCTTGATTCCATCTAGTCTCTCCAGTACTGGTGTTTCTACCTCTAAGGCCTATTAGCAAAATTCAGCTTTTCTCCTTTTCTGTTCTGTAATTCAGTTTCCCCTCTTCATAGTTCTATAATAAAAACAATATGGCCTTTGGGGTTGCTATGCTTGCACATGGAACACGAGAAACAGTGAATCTGTGAATTCTACTGCAGTAGAGCTTTCCTTACTCGTTAGCTACAATTGCACTTGTTGATTCTTCGTTTGCAACAAAATAGCTTCAGAGCAGCCACAACAAACTAGATGCTTCTGCAGTATAGACAGCAAACGGTTCAGGCCTTAGAGAGTCTGCTACGATTAGAAAACCCAAACACACACAAAATAACGAATAAACTTGTAACAAAAGTTTTGATTTATCATTTTCTTGCTGTTCTCTTTTGGTTTTAATCATCGAAAGGCAAATTTCTTCCTCCAGCCCGCTGTTTATAAACAGCGCCGCTGCTTATAAACGCTGCGACCCGTTGAGACGTGCCAGTGGCACCTGCCAGGCCGCCAGCTCCTCTTCCCCCGGAGGCCCTGGGTGGAGAGAAAACTACCAAAGTCTTTTCCCCAGAGCAACGGGCAGCAGCAGAGAACCAGGCAGGAAGAAGCCTAGCAGACTGCTGGGCAGCTGGGAGGGTCGGCCGGGGCAGGTACGGCACCTGTCCCCCCACCCAACGTTTCCAAACGGAGATGGAGTCTCCGGTCCTCTCCCCCAAATACTTGAACCGCCTCCGCGGCCCTGCGGGAGGGCAGGGGGCGGCAGAGACGTGTCACACCCCCCCCCCCGGGACGACCCCCGGGCCTGGCCTTACCAGCTCTTTCTCGCTGCCTGAGCTCGGGTCGGGGTAAGTTCAGCGACCCGGAACATGAACCCGACACCTCCCCCGGCCGCTCCCCGGGGAGGCTGGCGCCACTTCGCAGATACTGGGCCGAGGGGAGACGGGGCGGGGACCGACGGCAGCACTAGGGGCTGGGAGGCGACGGCCAAAAAGGGAGGGCGCAAGCGGCCAGCGCTGCTCCTCAATCCCCCATGATGAGAGCCCGGAAGCAGCTGCGGCACCGGGAGGAAGCCGGGCGAGACCATCTCTCTTCTTCCTGTCCTTCTCACGACAGCTGCCCAAGGGCGCCGCGTCCACTCCAGCACTCTTTGTCTTAGCTCCGCTTCCCTCTCCTTCCAGCTCCGCGTGGGTCCCGCTGTCGTTAATGCCCTCCCGGCAGGGCTGCGCTGGGCAGCGTCATTCCCGCATCCGTGCCGAGTGGTACGGTCCCGTTGCCATGGTGGCGGCGTCGGAAGGGCGGGAAGGAGGGAGGGAGCATGGCCGCCCTTGCCCGGCTTCAGGCGAGGCTATCGGAGCTGCGGGAGGAGTATTTCCGTAGGCACAGGTAACCGGGTCGTGCTGGTGGTGGGGCGGGACGCACCTCCTCACACTGGGCTGAGGCTGGTGGGACGGGCAGCTCCCGGTTTCCCCCCGGCAACGAGATGGTGGCACTCCAGTTGAAAACGGTTTAGCTTTGAAATCCCCACCGGAGATCACCCACCTCCTTGCCCCTGAATGTTTCCCGAGAGATCCAAGGGGGCCTGTTGAAATCATCACAGTGCTGCTGTCATCAGGTCTCCTCGTTTAGGCACTGAAAATGGGTAGTGTCCCGCTCTTTCCCCCGCCCCATGCTACTTTTGAGGGAAAAAGGAACCTCTGGAAACTCCTCAGGGGCTCTGAGAGGCGCGAGTTCAGGCCCCTGTCGCCCCAGGAACGGGCCTCCCCTCTCTCCCGCCCCGCTCCGGCGGCGCAGCTCTGCCCAGAGTCTCAGTCCTACCGAGCCCCCGGGAGTGGGATGCAAGCCCCGAGACAGTGCTCTTGTGGCTCAAGTCTGTAACTTTTACTGGATGTTTGATTTATTGGCAACACTTTGTTTGTTTGTTTTGTTTTTCGTTTGTTGTTGTTTTGGTTGGTTGGTTTTGTTTTGTTTTGTTTTCCAGTTAATTGACAAACAACCTCCCAGCTTCTGACCTCCTTGATGTTTATTATCCACAATGTTTAAAACTGATCTTCATTTCTAAGTTAGACTAGAGTTTCTAGAACCTGGGACAACATTTGTCTATTTCTACTAAGTTAAGGAGATGCTTATTCTACTGAGGCTCAAAAATGCCCCACAGAAGGAAAAGTGGACTGATCAACCAGATCACCTGTTGCCCTTCTCTTGATCGAGTGGAACAGGTTGTGCTGCTGAGTTTTCTGACTGCAGAGATTGTGCTGGCCAACTTTTATCATATGAGATTTTAAAAAATAAAATGTTTTAAAACCTATTTGAATATTGCATAGATTTGCCCTGTAAACCCTTTTAATCAACTGTATTTTTGCTGCTGCTCTATGTGTAATGCTAATACTGAAACAGGAGAAAAAAATTAAGTGTATTTAACATAGTCATAGGGTGGTTTTTTTTTCTTTACTAATTAATTAAGCATTTGTTTTAGAATCCAATTGCAACATCATTGGCATGAATAAGAAAGCTTCTGAACATTGTGAAAAGTTACACTGAGTTCAAGTCGTGCCTGCATATAAAGTGTTGTGTTTTCCTGTTCTTTCCCTGACTTTAGCTGGTACTCTTGTGGCTGTACACACAGCAGTTCACTAAATGGGCACCAGTTACAGGAGACTATGCTTGCATTTCACATCTAGGTTAGAAAGAGCAGGCTGAGCCAGGCATAGAAATCCATTGGAGGGCAGCATGCTTGATGTTCAGGGATTTGGTTTTTGGCAGAGCTTTCAAAAAATGAATTGTTTCCCTTTTACGAACAGTATATAATCCATCAGCTTCTTGAAATTCATTTTTTCAGCTGAGCATTTAAATGAGAGGCTTCAAACAGTCCAGCTCAGCAACCAAAGGGCTGAACAGTAATCTGATTTTTGTTCTTTGGGGTGAAAATCTTGGACTCCTTCAATAGTAAAATCCTAAACCAAATCAGAATATCTTGTTTAGAGATTTTGCTAGATCCTCATTCATCTTTTAAACTTAAGAAATAAGGTTTGGTTATTACTATGGGTCAAATATGCCATGATCTTTAAAGTATTTTTGAAGCATTTGCATTTTGAAGTCAAACAACAGCTTTAATTCCCCTTTCAGTGCTATGCTTTATCTATATATTGTAATAGATCTATTAAAATTGCCAAATCTGAGATGCTGTGAGCATGAGTTAGTGTAATCTGTGCAGTCACTCATCATCCACAAAGATTTTGAGGGCATTCAGAGAAATATGTATAATAATATAAAAAAAACCCATTTACTTCATGTTGTTAGTACTCAGCAGTGAAATACCAGATTTCCCCAGAACCTGAATTGATCTGAAGGTTCAGAAGGTGCAGAAAAATATAGAATATCAATTATTTTCCCTTTTTTTGTATGAGTTGCCCTGTTTGCAAACACCTTGAAGGGTAAGACATGAAGGATTTACTTCCACGTGTGTCAAACACATTTTAAGATAAAAGAAAAATATTTCTTTCAGTTGAAAGTGTTTGTGGAACTATCATGTAGAAAAACAGATCTGTTATTGGTCTCCTTTAGTAAACTTTAAAAGGACTTCTAAACAGGCAAGACAGGTTGCCAATTAAAAAACCTATCAGGGAGTACTAGAGAAGGCATCTGCTCTTCCAGAAACAGTGTTCCCATTGTCAGGTGGGTAGGACTGTTTCTGGAGCTGTCACTTCTAACACAGCCAGTCCCACATCCCCTTCATTTCCAGACTGTAATCATGGTGACCTGTCCAGTGTTTGTATTTATTTAATCAAATAAATTACCTCTGGGTAAAGGTATTCTGGAGGTGAACCTGCTCTGGCAGGGGG